>JASSRZ010000593.1:0-12549 GCA_032164315.1 Malacoctenus gilli
ACACACACACACACACACACACACACACACACACACACACACACACACACACACACACACACACACACACTGCACCCTGAGGGAGAATCCGCACCATCCGCCTCATTATGACACGCAGTTTAGTCACAGGTCGTCGCTGGACGACAAAACAAAACAGAAAATAAACAACAACAAAAAAAGAAAAAGATAGACAGAATAAAAGGTAGGATTTATCATCTGCACGTACTCAGAGGGATGAAATTTCTATTTAAATAATAAAATGTTTTCCTTTCAATATAAGGGAATTCTGGAATGAATTGATATACTTCAATAAAGCCATCTTTGAGAAAAAGCAGCACAAAGATGTTGGTACCAATTTGACAATCGCGTAGGAGACCCACACAAGGCTTTTTTTTAAATGTAAATAAACGCATCAAACTGGAACTGTCCAAAGGAAAACCCCTCCTGCTGGTGAGTTAATTCTTGGAGTAAATTGGTGGAGTTTCACTTTTGACATGTGCTCGGAGTAACACCTCTGCTTCAGTCTCCTAGAATAACCTCATCCAGCGCAGAACACTTTTTGCTTGAGGGGTAAATGTGACCGCGTGTGTGTGTGGTGTTAGTTGTTGCAGGACTTTCGAACAGAGGACTCTGGATTTTAGGGAAATGTGACGTAAGAGTTTGGAAAGTTGAGGCTGCACTGTGTCTCCTCTATGGGTGCATGACCAAGTGGGCTGCTTCGTCTCACTTACCTGAGCGAAGGGCAAAAAGTCTAAAGTGCTGGAGAAAGGGGGGGGGGGGGTCTGAAATCCCCCCTTTTACAAAGACAGTTTTGGATTAATATCAAGAAAAGCTGGGGCAAAAAGTACGTTTGGAGCACTCACTTTCTTACACGCTCCAGAAAGTGGACCCGACCTTCTGGACGATGTTGTGCACTGGCGACACCGTCCACGTGGGGCGACAAGGAACTGACAACAAGGAAGACCACACTGCATCTAAAGTGAAACCCAGTGTGTGGTTGTGGGTCCAGAGTCGGTCTGCGATTAGTATATGCTGCTTCCTCTCTTTGGTTCACTTCTTGTGTGCTGAAAAGTTGGTTTGCTCTTCACTGCAGGGAAATATTCACTTGCAAGTGATCCAAGGCCCGTGTTTTCAGGTGGACCACAGTTCCATCGTCCCAACAGGAAGGAGAGGGCTGAAACAGATGTTCTCCTTGAGACGGAACATTTGTCAACATCCAGTTGAAGCAAGTTTGTGTCTTTTTCAGTTCCAACTCTCTCCAAGAAGCTTACTGAACTCCGGTTGGATGTTAGCAGTGACAAGTAGCTGGAAGATCCACACGTTCCTGTGTGCATCCCTCCGCCTCAACATTGGCTGTGTCTGGTTATGAGAGTGTTTTCTGTGTCCGATACGTCCAGCTTTAGCTCACACTGGGTGAAGGCAGGAGTGACACCCTGGACAGGTCACCTTCACATCTCTGGACATTTAGAGTCACCGATTGGAAATCATACGAATTGTTTTTGGACTGTGGGAGGAAACTGAAGGAGCTGGTGTAAACCTGTTCACGACACAGAACCAGTCAAAGCACCACTGTGGGGGTGATGAGGACAAGTGATGACTTTCCCGCTTCCCCTCTTCAGCCTTTTAACTGCGATTGTATTCACTTATAACAACATCAGATGCAGTTCATGTAATCAGTCTTTCCATTTCACCAATTCACGTGTTAAAGCGTACAGCGTGTTATTCAGTGAGTCCGGACATCGCCAAAGTTTCTCAATGAAAGTTTAACATAAAAGCCTTTCTCAGACATGCAAATCAAGAAATGGATTTTAAAGCTACAACATGAAAAAAACCCTAAAATAAGTACAATAAAGTAAAAAAGTCAAATAAAACCAAGGTGCAAATACAGGTCAAATGTTTCTACATGTTTGTGTATATGGAGGAGAGGAAAATTCAGACTGGGATTTCTGTTTGTTGATTCAGTGTTGTACATCACCTTCCTGTTTGTGTAATAAGGAGCGTTATTGTGGCTAAACAAGTCCTGATGAAGCGATCACGCACTGAAGGTTGCTTCATGAGATGCGTGAACAACAGAGCAAACCAGTCCAGCCTGTGTGTGTATTAGCTCTCATGTTTATATTAGGTGGGTAAACTCCCTCAGCGGGGCCTCCATCAGGGCCAGCGGAGGAGGGGAGGGGGAGGGAGAGGGGTAATGGGAGGAGGAGCTGACCTCTGCTGAGTGCACCTATTATTAGGTGCTGATTGGGGGCGTTGCTGCCACTCAGAAGTCCTGTCACAGAAACGCTGATTTAAGTTTCCCTGGAGAGGCGGGGGGGGGGGGGTGTCGGGGGGGACACCGAGCCTCTATGGAGGAATTAGCCGGACATCTGAATTAGCGGGGTCTTTTTTTCCCCCTTCACAGAACATCAGTCACATGTCAGCACTCAATTACACAACTCTGCCTGTGGAACGGAAGAACAAACGGAAGTCGAGGATGAGGAAAGAGAAAAAAAACAACAAATAAAGCAAAAGAATAAATAAAAAAAATGCCGGTTTAAATTTTTTTTATTTGAATTTAATTCCAGTGAGAGAAAAAAAAGAGGAATAAGTGTTTCACCGGTTGCTTGGTGACTCCCTGCCTGGGGTCCCGAGGGGGGTGGGGAGGTGGGGGTGCTGATATTTAGGGGGCGGCTTTACTCGCTCTGAGGCCGCAAAATGAGATTCACACACGTCAAAGAAAAAAAACGAAGCGAGAGGGATTCTGGGTAACTTTAGACCGCTTTTATTTGAAAGGTCCCTGGTTTCCGTGTGTTTTGAGGGAGGGCGTGTCTGCCAGCGTTTGGCCCCGGGATATTGTTTGGGCCAATCAGACGTCCCAGAGGGGGGTTCAACACTTTTTCGCGGGCAACCGGAGGGGCTCCGACGCTTGCTGAGAGAAGCGCCTCGTCCTTGTTAAAACATGCTGAAAGTATCGAATTGAAAGTTTGGATGTCGGTGTAATGAGAGAGTCTGAGTGTAGAGCAAACCTTCCCACATTCCAGATGTGAACAGTGTTGAAGCACAACCGGACTTATTGCTCACTCTGTGCTGGAATTTTTACTGGATTCTAGATAATTGGACACAAGGCTCAAAAATACAAGTTGTCATAAATGCACTTGCTTGTTTTTGTCGCGGAAGGAACCGAGAAAGTTTGGGCTCCAGTGTCAGACGTTATTCCGCACTGGAGTTTAGTTCGTTATATGTGTCGATTCTTTTCTGTCTGAGGTCATTCTTCAACAAGTTAAACACACTGATGCATCATCCGAAAACAGGCCAACAGTGGCTGGGAGTTCGTTTTGCTGTTTTTATATTTCACTGCCAGTAATATTGTGAAAATAAAACAAAACATTTCAACTTCCACATGAAACTTTTTAATCTCTCTTGAGTACTTCCAATCGGTTACATCAAACACTTTCAAACTGCAGTACGAATACAAAGCCGACACAGCACAGCTGTTTGCATGTTGTGGACCAAACAATCTCAAATGCTGTGTTGGATTTCAAGTTGTGGCAGTTGTTTCTTGTTTGAACATCAGATTTGCAAATCAGCCTCTTCTCCCAACTTTTTTGCCCTCGGATCAGAGACCCCGTCGATGTGAGGAGGAACTTTTGACGCGATCGAGGTCGATCCTGCTGTATCGGATCAGCTAAACGCCCGGCGGAGCGCCTCCCTCCCGGCGGTTTGCTTGAATCCGCCACCTTCCGCCATCACTCCCGCCTGAGGTGTCACGGCGGGATCCGAGCGGATTTTATCTATTACGGGCGGAGTGATTCATGGGGGCGGCGGCGGCTCAAGGAAAACCAATCCTGTGACACTTTTCTCCCCGTGTGCTTGTATGCGAGGAGGCGGAGGCAGCAGCTACAGAAGGACAAGGCAGCGGCAGCCGTGATAAAACGGCCTTCCTTAACTAAACTCGTAAAGCACGCGGCGATAAAACTCAATCTTCTGTAAAATCCAATTAAGTCATTATCTGACTGATTGTATCTTTAATTGAAAACAGAAGTGACAGTAAATTTCTGTGATATATCAGGATCAATCGATACTGCCGCGCAATCTGCTCTCAAGAGGTGATTTATAATGTCAGGGCCTTCTAGGTAACTCCACATTCTTCTCTCTAAAACCACTGGGGGATGAAATTAAGAGTAAGTGCGTTTCATAAAAAAACAAGATGGTCACGTTATTGATTACAACAGATGGGGCAGAATCCAATGAATGTTCCCGCAGCGCAGCACCAAGAAAATACAAGTAATTTTCGGCCTCTGTTTTATATTGTTGTTCCGGGCCCAGCATCACATTTACACTCCATCACTTAGGGCGCTTTTATTTGCCCGGAAAACTTGTAGCGACATAAACTCTGCGGCCACAAACGACTTCTGTTGCCGTCTCATTCAAACACAAACACAAATAAACATGTTGGAAGCATGCATTTGGAATGAATCACAATAAAACACACACACACACGCAGCGTGGCGGCCGGCTGCAGCCGGGCTCAGCAAGCTGGTGAAAAATCTCGGCTGGAGTTGCTTCTTTTACAATTCACAGATTACTTTTGTTAGTTCATGAGCTACAAACGACAGAGGGGGGGGGGCACTTCCTGTACACATCCTTGTATACTATATGTGTTTGAGGCTCAGGAAGACTGCTGACATTTAATGTTTCTGCCTCAAGGAAACAACAGAAGATCACTTGCTTAGCTGTTTTGCCTTCTAACAGTCCAAACTAACAAACTATCTCTATATACTGCAAGACAGGACAGAACGAAGCCACATCTGGGAAGCTGAATCCAAAAACAACGTTCAACTGTTTCACTTGAAAAACGCCACAAAGGTACAAAAACTCTCTTTTTATCTCAAACTTCTCAAAACGATTTCAAAGATTCTAAGAATCAACGGTCAAAGCAACAGGTGGACTGTACTGAAGCGAGCAGACTCACTGACTGGTGTTCATTAGCACAGTCAAGTCAAGCTGTGGCATCTAGTCTGTCTTGAGTCAAACAGCAGCAGCAGGAGCTGCAGATTTTCCCCGTCTGATAAAACAACAGATGCACCAACAGAGTAAAATTGCAGGACTCTAAAGTTGAATTGAAGAAAAAGGGCCATACTAGACACTACAGTGACACAATATTGCTGCTCAGTGCACACAATATGCATCTCAAAAAGTCAGTTCATCCTGTGTTTTGGTAACACAAAGTAGTAAATGTTTTGGTTACAAGGCCACTCTCACATACAGGCTGTCCTCAGTCTAACAAAATAAAGGGAGCTAATTGGTTCCATTATTTACCAACAAAAGCTCATCTTCTCACCAGAAACAAACCCAGCAGAAACATCATGAATTGAACTGAAGGCAGACTGGACACTACAGGGGGCTCAGCTTTGTGAGGGTCATGGTAAAACTCCGAATCTGATTGGTGGTTCTTGTAAAGGTGAAATTTGTTTGGATGTCTGGATGTCCAGTCTTGTAAAGACACCACAAGGTAAAGGGAGTCCATACTGTGTCCAGACTGGACGCTAGGGCCCATCATGCGCCAGCACAGCAGAGGGAAACATAATTCATGTCCGAGCAGCCCTGCAAACACCTTTGGGAGGAGGACATCTGTGTCCATCATCACACAAAGAGCAGAAACCGAGCCCGAGCTGGAACGACTTTTCTCCTTGTTGTGTTGTCCTCTGATTGACAGCAGTTTGCTGCTGTACAAAAATCAACTTTATATTTAGAGTCAATGTCGGCTGAAATGATTGGAAGTGCCCTAACCAGAGGTTGTTTTTGTGAGTCTTGGAGCTAATTCTTCTCTTCACAAGCCTTCAATAAAAGCATGGCAGCTACAAAAATGATGAAACAACTTTATAGCTAAAAAAATGCACTGAAACCGTTTTGTCGTTAAACGTTCTGGACACAAACATCATTAGAACCCACAGTGAAAACTCAGAACGGTTACTGTCTAAACTGATGAGGCGTCTTTGGCATCTACTTGGCGGCGTCCGCGTCGATGGAGGGCACCATGAAGCCGGCTGATTGGCTGGCGGCTTCACATTCGGCCTTGACGTCGGAGTTCACCAGGGAGCTGATGGAGCGGCAGGTCATGGCTGAGTCGTGGCCGGTGGTCATGCTGCTGGGCGAGAAGGCTGCAGGGGGACAGACATAATGGCGGATCATCACGGGCGGATTCAGGACAGTTTTCTCGAGGTACGTCACACTCAAGAGAGAAAGAGAGAGTACAGACGACAAGAGAGAGAGTACAGACTACAGGAGAGAGTGCAGAGTACACGGGAGAGGGCAAGCTATAAGAGAGACAGTACAGAATGCAAGAGAAAGAAAGAGAGTACAGACTACAGGAGAGAGAGTACAGACAACAAGGGAGAGTTTGCACATGCTACAAGGGAGAGAGTACAGACTACTAGAGAGAGAGTACAGACTACAGGAGAGAGTGCAGAGTACACGGGAGAGGGCAGACTATGAGAGAGACAGTACAGACTACAAGAGAAAGAGAGAGAGTACAGACGACAGGTGAGAAAGAGTACAGACAACAAGGGAGAGTTTGTACATGCTACGAGAGAGAGTACAGACTACTAAAGAGTGAGAGAGTACAGACCACTAGAGAGAGAGCGAGTACAGACTGCAGGATAGTCGGCTTCATTCACGCAGGCCGAATCTCATCTGCTCTGTGGTCCAGACCCAACAAGTGAACTCTGGTCTATCTAAAAGCGCTGATCTCAGTTCACTTACAAGTGAACCCTGGTTCAGTTCGCTTCAAGGATGAAGTGCATCCAGACTATCCAGAGTACAGACAGGAAACCAACCAAAGGAAGCAGGAGGTGTGGGATGCCTCACTTGTGTAACTATAGCAACATGTTGTAGTCTCCCCTCTCTCTCTCTCTCTAGTTTGAATTTCAGTCAAGTTTTCTTCTTCTGTGCTTTTCACAAGACTCTTCTGCCTCTTCTTCCATAAAGTTTGCCTCCTGAATTGATGAAGACCCTCGATCATTGTCCCGGTATGATAGAATACAATTGTGTTTTGAAAAACATCTTCAATCTCCTTCAGGTATCAAGCCACAAATCTTCCCCTCCGATACTCCTTGGAGTCATTAATATGATAAATTCAGATTGGGTAGTGAAGGTAGACAGTAGAGAGCACACATAAAATACACATGTCTTTGTGCTGTACGGCGAGTAAGTAAAAAATGACGATAGAAATACTCGAGTGAGACAGAGAAAAGCCGCACTCTAATCATCAACACTGCAGAAATAAATAGTCTTCTCTGTTAGTACTGATATAAATAAGAGTGAACGGTGACATGATTCTCAGCAAAGCTCAGGATTGATGGCAAATTGAATCTGCAGGCAAAAAAAAGAGAAGACAGTGGCCGCAAAACACAAACATTGTGTCTCATCCCGTTAACATGAGAGCGATGTGATGACAAAGCTGAGACACTGGTTGGACCGACGTGGCGTGCAGGTGCTGGAAATGGTAATAAGCGTCTTTCATCACTGTCCTACATGCTGCTTCAGAGTGTAAAGTGACCTTTAACTAAACCTCCCACAATGCAGGTTGATTCGTCCCCAGTTAGACTGCAGGGATTCCACATTGCCGAGGAACTGAAGTGGGTGGAGCTGGCTCCAGGGTCCAGAGGTGGAAGTGAAGACACATTTACAGGTCACCCGTTAATTTAAACACCATAGGTAATAAACAACAACAACAACAACAACAACAATAATAATAATAATAATAAATCTTAATTGTCAGTCTGTTTCTTTCACCTTGTCACCAGCCAAACTAATATTCTGACACCATGTCTAAGATTAAACTTGAAATTTCAATGAGACACATTTGGATGAAATAAATGGAGCCATTTTTTGCTGGTTGTGTCATTTTACGATTCATGCTTCACACAAAGCTGCATCTTTTCATAATAAGGTGAATTTTGATTGAAAAATGAAAAGGTGTCAAACTTCCATTTGTTTTACAAAAAGTGTTCATTGGAAGCTGTGTTTACCTCCACCTCAGATCTGTCTCTCTCACTCCGTCTTTCTCCCCTCTTCAGCAGTGGGTGGGAGGAGAACAGAGGAGTAATTTCCCTCCTCATTAACTTCCTGATTGGTTTCGGACTCCAATTTTTGCCCGTCTGCAGTTTGTCACCAGTTGTGAGCTGGCAGCCCAATCGTTAATACTAATGTTTGTGTAGCTAAGTGCATCCTGCTCTTTCCTTTTCTTTTTTTTTTTTATTTTGGTTCATCATTCCTCAGCGGTCCAGTGGCACAGCACTAACAGCCAGCCGGTGGGGTGGGATGGGATGGGGGGGGCCTGAATTAGCCTATTCGTTGTTAATTCTCTGCTTGTTCATCAGCAGGAAATCTATGATGTAATTAAAGGGCCGAAAGCAACTGGACGCGTTAGTTTCAGAGGCCTCGTTAAATCACTACACACTTTAATACACGTGTTGTCGGCTGCATCCGACGGTCCTCGGCGCTCCTCTTTAATACAGATTGATGTCAGGCGGCTGAAACAGCACAAAGCCCTGTTCTCAATTAGACACACAATCACTGCTCTTCGCACAAGGCCTAATTAAACACTTTTTATTGTCAAGAGAAGATTTATCGGCGCCACTCATCGGAAACCACATCCGAAAGATTCAATGGGGCTAAACCGGGGGTGTCAAACATAAGGCCTGGGGGCCCCCGACCAGGCCCGCCAAGGAGGTCCAGTGTAGTGTAAATGATAACCGCCGCGCTTAATTGGAAATACAAACTCTGTGACTCAGAACTGAACAGCAAGCGGCGTTGTGTCATCTGTGGTAACGAGAGATCCCACCACTTCTTTGATGGCGAGGAGGAATTATCTCTGGAATCTAAAAGTTTGGTTTGAAAATGATCTCTTCAAGCTGCAACTGAAGGAAAAATAAAAGATTGTTTCAGATAGATTATGATTCAATTTGAATGCTTTTCTGGCAACAATAAACTGCTCTGTGCTCGGCTCCATAACAAAAATGACTTTTCCATGGAATAACCACACTGCTCTCTGTAAGAGCTCACATTTGTAAGAATGCAATTTTACCTGCTGCAGATGTTGAAAGAGAGTTGATTCTCCTTGGCTGAACTTTTGCCCTCTCCTCAGTCACTCGGTACTCACTATATAAGATTACCAAACTTTAAAAACAGTCTTTGTGCGCTGTAACAAAAGGAAGCTTTTGTAACCTCCCACTTGTCCTGTTAGAAGAAGAAAGGTGTGTGTGTGGGGGGGGGGGATGAAGGTGCAATCACTTCTTCTGCTGCCAGAGGCAAACAAAAAGCCCAGATGTGAGCGGACGATGTAACTCAGTCTGATCCATCCGGGATAAGCTCTCGCTGTGGCTTCCTTACACTGCACTCATCCCTGCCACACACAGGGGTCCTGTGGGTAGATAACGCTAAAGTAAACACATGGGGTCTATCTATTAGGGTCTATTTACAAGTCCTTGAATTTCCACTGCTAGAAAATTGAAAAAAAAAGAGCAAGACAGTATCAATAACGTCCAGTTACAAGCAAAATTTTACCGTCATAGTTTTGAATTAGCACTAAGCTTTTAGAACAGAAAAAATGCACTTTACATTTGCAAGCTTCCATTTCAAAGTGAGAGCAATGAGACACAAGCTGCAAGCTCACCAACACAAAACAACACCGAGAGGAGCCGGTTATCAAGGGAGCAAAAATTCAATCTTCGGGAATGAAGAGTGGCCTGTCATACGATAAGGCTGACCTGGGATTAAATGGCTCCCATTAAAACGATACGAGCTGTGTCTAAAAAAAAGAAAAAAAAATGTCCATGGCCAGTTTGAGAGGGTCCCATGTGTGTCCAAGTGAGGACGGCCCTCGCGGAGATGGACGCGCCCCTCCCTGGAAATGATATGGGCGTCTGGCTCCTCATCATCAGGCTGCCAGCAGGACTTAATGGCCCAGAAAACTCAGTCAAAGAGCAGACAGGCGGGCAGGCTTTAAACACTGAGCACTGAACAGTGGAGGCTCATGACACTCAGCTGATGTTCACAACGCGGACCTTCACCTTCCAGGTTTAAACCGCTGATCTTACCACAAAGTCTCTTACGTCTCTCAAGACGGCGCATCCATCAACGAACTGAAACGCTGCAGGACGAGAAGCATCCTTAAACTTTGCGTGTTATCAGGTGAAACGAGGAGGGCTTGCATACTTTTTCCAGTCACTTTGACTTTCTCAATTTGTTTATCTGTCATGGACAATGTTACACTTCATGTGCATGAAAATCAGAAGAATCAAAGATCAGTGTCATTTTGATCATTACTTCAGACATGAGAGCTTACTGTCCTGCTGAGGGTCTCTGGTGGGCCCCTTGTGCAGTTTCTATTCACAGTATGCCTGGTGAATCTCCCACTATTGAGATGCTCTATTGAAAACATTTGAAACTATTGAAAACATCTCTCTTCTGAGCAGATTTGTCATGTCAAAAAAACATGAAAACAAAGCAAGCCTTAAGCCTTAGAAAACACGCACACACACACAGTCAGTGAGACTCCCCTGACTTGCAGAGACTTGCTGCACTGTGCCGCGTGAGAGTGGAACTCCTTCTTCAAACCTCCCACACAGTGCATGAGAAGCTGGAAAGTCGCAACAATGACTCCGGGTGATTCACAGCAGTACCTGTGACATTACTTTTGCTGTTATGGATAAACCTCGCAATCATTCCTTGTTCCCTGCTGATGATCAATATCACTCAACCTGTCCCACGGCACCACCCAAGTCTGCCTTTACAGTATTTAGTAATGATGCTTTCGTGCGGTCTTGTTTTATGTTGAGAGGCTGTAAACTACTGGAAGCTGAGAAACTGCAGTGGCCGACGCTGAAGGGAAACCACTGCAATGAGATTCAATAAATTCCCAATAATAAAAAGCAAAAGCAATTTCCTAACAGACACATTGCTGAACGGCAACCACCACAGTCAAAGCAAACTAATTTCAGGCCACATCAAGCAACTTCACACGGTGAATACAGAGCCAGTAAAAGGTTGTTAGGATGGAGTCTTCCTTTCTTTGTTGTGCATTTGAATCTTTCATATCTTTCTAACGCTGTTGGGACATTTGTTCAAAAGGACGCCGTCTCTCGTGCGTCCAATTCGGAGGGTCAGAAAGCACTTAAGGGCTCATTATTGGTTTGCAATGGAGCTAAAGAGAGAGATGAGGGCCGACACAGGCTGACAGAAGGCATCAAGTGTCGGGGTCAGAGGCTAATTAAGCAGAGAGGAACCTTTGCTCCCGCATTGTTAACCAATCTGTCCGTGTTGACGACGACTGCCACGGAGGCGTGACGTGGCCCCCTCGTCCCTATGCTAAATCTCCATTTCGGCTACTGTGCCCCATCAGCTCGCAAAATGACACGTCAGTCCATCGCCGCGCTCGCCGACGTGATCCATCGGAGAGTTATGGATATGCAATAATGAGCTGAGGCAGGCCGATCGATGGCCGCGCCGCTTTTCTCTCATCACGTTTTAAGCAAGAGATTCATTGTGATTCGACGGGGGGGGGGGGCAAGAAAAATGCCGGAGTAAAGGACACAGGAAGAGTGAAATGTATTGCGAGAGAAAGAAGGACGCCCCTCGCGTGTGCTAAAGCTGTCCGATGTGTTTATCTGAGGCAGGTCGGCTATTTCACCGGCCTGCCAAGGAAACGTCATTTGTCAGGCGCGGCGAGCTCCTTGTCGCCCGCTGCCAGTGCTCAAAAAGCCGTGAGGAGAGCGACTCCACGAGACCATTAGGAAGGAAGAGACTGGAAGGAGCTGCGCTGCTTCGACAAGCAGGAAGACAAAGGGGAACGATGGAGTGCATGAAAGCTCACTTTAAATGATTAAACATCGATGGGAGGTTATATTGAAATTACAATTACTCCTCCGGCCTGTTTCATCCAAATTAATAAAAAAGAATCCCTAAAAGTCCAAAGTGAATCATGTCCATCCTGACTGTAGATCAGGTATCAGCTTCTTCTTCAGCAGCCGACATAAAACCGCAGATACTGCTTAGAACGACTTCCTATCTGACTGGAAGATTATCATACTGCCACCTATTGGTCAAAAGAAAATTTCAATCTTTTGTACTGTCATGACAGATTGATGCGAACACACAGTGGCAGAGAAAAAATCAATTATCCTCCAGGTATGAAAGAGAAGGCTGCCCGTGATGTCGTGCGAAGGTCCTCGGTTTGAGGCTGAAGATTTTTATGTTCTTCCTAAGACTAAATTGTCCGTTGGTGTCCATGCGTGGGCGTCTCATTGTGTTTTGGCCCGGTGTCACTGACAGGACATTGTTGGCGGACGGGATGGCGTCAATAAAATTGCAGGTATATTCAAGTAAGACGTTATTAACATATAATTCATTTTCTCTCAGGTTCCTCCGACCAGGACAGCCCGAGAGCGTGTGTGTTGTGTATGTGAGAGAGAGAGAAAGAGGGAAAGAGAGAAAGAGAGAGAGAGAGAGAGAGAGAGAGAGAGAGAGAGAGAGAGAGAGAGAGAGAGAGAGAGACAGAGAGAGAGAGAG
>JASSRZ010000594.1:2108-12546 GCA_032164315.1 Malacoctenus gilli
CCCGTTTTACAGTATAAAAGGACATAAGAAACAAATGGTTGATCTATGAATCTTTTATTCACATTAAAGCAAAAGGCATTTCAAAATGTCACAGTCTGTTCATCATCACAAGATTTAAGCATTGAGAATGTTGATAATTTTGTCTTAAAAAGAGTCTTTCTAAATCCTAAATTGTCGCTGCAATGTCCAGAAAAAGCTCCTAACGCTTCAGTATTACAAAAATACTCTCAAGTAGGATCAAAGGAAGACCTATAAGCGTTAAACCGTTCAGTTAGTCATCTGCATGACTGGACTAAGAGAAGCCTCCTATCTGGTCTTTGGGCCGTTCATTGGCTGGTATGGTGGAAGGAGCCATTTCCATGACTCTTTCCAGCCTGAGAGGGATTTGAGGGCCTTTGGAGGAGTCGAGGAGACCTTCAACTTCCATGACTCCGCCCACTCTTCGAAGAACTTCTCGTCGTCAGCGTCGTCGGGCTTCGCCTTCTTGTTGGGGCCGGAGCTTTTCTTGGGGCGTGGCTGAGTTTTTCCCAGCAGGTGGCATCCCGCCCACTTCCTCTCTGACTGCTTGTCATTGGCGATGGTGGACAACAGGTGCTTCCTTGTCTTGGCTCTCTGACTGAGGATCACTCGAGGGTCAGCGTGCTGCCTCGACTTTGCTTTGTCGTGGCCGTGCGCGCAGGCCCCCTGCAGGAGCTGGTGGGAGCTCAGCCAAACCTTGAGGGTTGCGGGATTGCTGCTGATGTTGGCGGGGATGCGGGGCGGCGTCTTCCTTCCCCTTCTCCACATAACGGAATAGGAGAGAGTGTTCGGGTGGGACTCCAGCCAGTGCTGCTCCGTGTGGGGCATGGGATTCGCGATCCTGAATGACTTCCCCCACTTGAGTCCGTTCTGGGCTGGACTGGCGTGTTGCTGCACGTTGCTGTTGCTCTCAGGTTTCCCAGAAGCCCCGTGGTTGTTTGTTTGATGGGCGAGAAGTGACCCAACACGCCATGACGGCATCCATTCCTTCTCAGGGTATCTCTTCGCAAACGTTTGCTTGTCAAAGGACCGGCTGAGGTTGGCTTCGGCTCTCTGCGTCGAAATCTTCCTTCTCAAGGGTTCGATCTCCATCGTTGCATTTACCCAGCTCTCTCTAGCCAGCTGTGTGTACCAGTGCTGCGTGGGGGTGTTGGAGCACTTCCAGGCACTCCTCCACTGGGTCAGAGAGGGATTGTCATGGTGGAAGGGAGTTTCGGAGACCCTCCAGGCTGGCTGCCAGTCAGAGGAAGCCCTGAAGGGTCTCCCTTGTCCCCGCGAACCGTCATGGCCGTGGGGGGCCATGTCTGAGTGTTCCTGGCTGTTTTGCTGTCTGCCTTGCCCAGTCGGTCTCCTCAGGAACCTCCAAGATTCCCCCCAACCGGGTTCCCCGCTTGGGCCATTCTTCGGGCGCTCCACGGGAGCGAAGTGGGCCTGGTCGCTCGCCCGGTCCAAACGAATCGGGGCGAGGGCGGGCCAGCTTTGCTGCCACATTTCCGGCTCCTGCTGCATGACATTCCTGGGGGACTTCCACGAGTCTTTCCACTCAGCGGCACTGGGTGCCGTTTCTTTCCCTCCCTGTGACTCCCTTGGGTGCCACATTGGCCTTCTGCTTTGTCTGTCCATCCTCATTCTGTGCTTGATCAACTTCCAGGACTCTCTCCATTCTGACGAAGGGTGCATCTTTTCCAGGCATTTCAGCAGAAACAGCTTGGACTGGGCGAATTCCCTTTTTGGATGATATAATATATCGTGCCTCAATTGCTCATAGATCGGGTCGACCTTTTGCGCGGTTGGGTGATGCCCCTTCACATTGTTGCCCGCGCTCTTCTCCTCAAACGCGACCGCCTTGCTCGGTGCAGACGCCTTCAGGACTTTCTCGATTTCTTCCGATGGCTTGGAGTCGTTTTTGGCCACCAGCCACGATTTGCTCCACTCCGAGAGGGCCACCAGTTCGCTGTCAAGCTGGTCGCGCTGACCCTCATGCTTCAGCTCATAGGACGGCGGCATAATTTTGTACGAATGGGACTCGCTTTGAGGCTCGCCATCACTGTCACCAGTGCTACCGCCGCCATAGCCGTGAGACTGCTTGTGGCCGTCGAAGCCCGCCACGGCTGCCCTCCACGACTGAACCCACTCCGGTTGGACGGACTTTTTGGGCTGAGGCTTGGCATTGTTGGTGGGATGGTAGTTGACAAATTTCCAACACTCTTCCCACTTGGTGTTTTTCGCATGCTGCTGCTCCTTTTCGTGAGTGGATTCGCTTACCGGGCCGTCGCTCGGCAGGGTGCCGCCGCTCGGGTCGGCTGGCTTGGTGGCCCTCCACGAATCGCTCCACTCCGACGAGTGCAGCGCCTCGTTGTGGCGCTGGCTCTCCACGAGCGCGGTAAAGACCCCGAAACTGGGGAGGTCTTCGGACGACGCGCCCTTCTGCTTGCTTCGGTCGTGTCTTTTCCAGGACATCTGCCACTCGTCGGCGGGAAGCGTCGACTCGAGCTCCAGTGATTCGACCATTCGGGGGTCGAGCTTTTTCCAGAAGCGTAGACTGCCGGGATTTATTTTGCTGGGCCCGTTGGGCCAAGGTTGGCCCGCTTCGGAGAAAGGCTGCGGCACAGCAAACATCCAGCAGGGGCCCCAGCCGACCGTAGAGCTCGCGTCAAGCGGAGGTACGCATTTGTTGTACTTCCAGGATTTCCCCCACACCATAGTAGAGGGCTGATTTTGGCCAATGAACAACAACAACTGCAGCCGGCTCTGACTCTTGTCCGGCAACTTTTTCTCCTTGCCGCTGGGCGCGGCCGAGGAGAAGCTTCGGCTCGGCGCTGCCGGTCGGCCGAGCGGCGTCGGAGCCGGTCTGCCGAGCGGAGCCAGAGCCGGCGCCTTGCGAGTGATGGGCGTGTCCTTGCTCTTCCAGATGTCCTCGGTCTTGATCTCCACCTGTTTGCGGGCTTTGGGTTTGGCTTCCGTTCTTTTGTAGCCTCCAAGTCTGGCAGCCAAGCGACCTGCCCAGTCCTCGTTAATGCTGCGGGGGGGGAAAGAACAGCATAAAAATCGGCATTGATCAGTTTCAAGTATTAGAATTTTACGGGTAAAGCCAACATGGGTCCAAAAGGTGGAACAACTCCAGTGCAAACACACAAACGTGAGCTCTTTCGGCCACTTCCTTTGTAATTATCCACTGAGAGGGATCTGGGGGTGATTGTAAATGTACATAAATACCACGACTGTGCTGTTTATATTGAGGCCAGGGCCGGATGTAGGCATGGGCACGGAGGGGCAATGCCCCCCCCCTCCCAAATGCCGTGACTGCCCCCCCCCCCAAAATCTTCCAACTGTGCAAGCGGCATGACCACACTTGCCCCCCCCGATATTCTACCTGCACCCTCTAGTGGGGCTGTCTAAATCCGGCCCTGATTGAGGCCTGTGGTAGTGCTTCTCTGTCAGGTGGGATACTGCTGCACGGTGACGACTCGATGTTCTGTTAAAAGTATCGACCCTTCATTTATGCTGTAACTGAAAGGTGCTCGTCTTTAAATATACAGTGATCTCAAACAAATAAGCATTTAAAACCTTTTGCTCCTGATCAAAAGTTGAATTAAACCCTGCTGGCTCTGGATAACAGTACAACGTCCAATCAAAGGTGCAAAAATCAAGGTTTCAATCGATTGTTTCTCCTCATATTCCTCAAGTCAATTATTAAATATGTGCTATAGTTCTATTGAATGTAACTTGTTGGACATGGCATGTGTCACATGCTGGTAAATGCACTGCCGCCATGGGAATGTGTGTCAAGCGAAGGCACATCATTCGATGCTATTTGGGGTGCACAGAAGTCTTTAGGCTGTGCTCTTGGAGGGGCCTGATTGTGACTTCATCTCTAACATTAGACACTCCAGTGTGTAGCGCACCATTGAGTCATTCGTTGCTACGGAATGTCATATTTGATGCTGAACGCATCCAATATGGCCATATAAAAAAAAAAAACAGGCCATTATTCATGGCAGTCAGGCCTTTTTTTTCCCCTGCATGATTTTTTTGGGGTGAGTAATGGAGTCTTTTTTTTAAGGCATTATCCAATTTCAGAAGGCATAAATTGCGGCTGCAAAATAGAGGCGACACAACTGATTGGAGACTCCAGTTGGAGCGTACTCTATCTCACATATCATAAATGTTGCATAGAGTTTGTTGGTACATCCAAAAGTCCTGCTGAAGAGAGAGAAAACGTGCGCAGGGACGAACTTTGCACGAATACAGATGGCCAAACATGGGCTTAATGACAACACAGCAAAGGGAGCAAAAGTATAACTATGACACAAGGTTACATACAATAATTTGCTTTGAGGTAAGATAAAAAACTTTTTTCAGTGACACGAATGTAGGTCACATTGAGGGGGTTCTGAAAAGCATCTCCTGACCCCCATATTGGCATCCCACTTTGGGGAACCCCCCCCTCTCCCCAGCTCCAACCAGTATCAGTGTGGCTGCGAAATATCAAGAGGACCGGTTCTAATTTGCAGCCTGCAGGACTCACAACAGTGACTCAGACACTGCATCATGTCTGGAGACACAAATATGGCTATCGATTTATCGCAAGTTTCTTTGTCGCGTCCCATGAAGACCCAAAAGATTCGACACAAAGCGCAGTGGGGGGGAAAAAAAAACGAAAGGTTGAGAAAGAAACACGAGGTTTGGTCGAATCTTTTAGTTTTTCTGTACACATTTATTTCATCTCATTCACCTGCGCACTTTTCTCTCGGACTACCACAGCCGAACGCTTCAGCAAATGTTTAGGTTCCGCACGATAAAGGATTAAAACGATCATAACTCCTATATTTGTTCTGTTTGGCTGAGTCCATCCGATTGGAGGGATGACTCTGCTGTATTCATCCAGCTTCTAGTGTGTGTGTGTGTGTGTGTGTGTGTGTGTGTGTGTGTAATTAAGTGTGCACTGAGTGTGCCCAGTGTGCATTGGCAGGCCCAGCCCTCACCTCGGCAAAGCGCTTTTGTCCAAGCGCTCCTGCTCCAGGTGCATCTTCTGGTCGTACTCCCGCGCTCTGATCTCCCAGACGTCCCTCATGATGGAGGCGTCGCAGCTGACCACCTCCAGGTTCTTTTCGCTCGACATCTTCGAAAAAACCTGCTCCGAATCCCCTTTTTCTGCACGGAAACACATGCACACACAGAGGGAAAAAGTGTCAGGTCTGTCTTCAATTCAGGATGTCGATCGTAAGGGGGGGGTTGGGGGGGGGGGGCGGTATTCCAGAGGTGCTGTACCTTGTCGCGCTGGTTCCGTATAGCTTTGAGCGTCGCTGCCCCGCGGTGCCGCTCCTATATACTGTCACCGGGCGGAGGCTGGCCCGTCTAAAAATATCCCACCGTCCAACGCACACACATAGGAAGATCTATTCCCAGATCCATGCAGCTACAGTATGGCACATGCCTTTTGAGTCGCTACATATATTTAATTTGAGGTGTTCGGGGGTTTTTTTTTCCTCATGGAATATGTGTTCTTTAAATTTCTGCAAACAATTTAATGCGGATGAAGATCGACATCTCCGATTCTCCGCCGAAATGACTTCGAACCTTCATCTCTGAACCCACATAAGGTGAACTCATTGGTGACCTAATTTCCTCAAATGGGCCCACTGACAAACGCAGAGGCGAACGCGGTGCGCAAACACCTGACCGGGCAGAAGTCCTAACTGGCACACTGCGAAGAATAAAGCCTTAATCGGGTCTATTTCAATTCCTTCAGTTCTAAAATATAGTGTCACGAGTCACGAGAAAAACAAAGACGCATTCCTTAAAATGTCAGAGTGAATTTTCAGGTGCTTGTTCAATATTTTTTTACGTTGACGTTGGAAAAAATGAAAAAAAATCAGGCTTGGAATGAGACAAATACACCTTAAAATAAGCCTAAAATCAGTGAAACTGACATGTTTAGTCATAGGAGGAGCTGGAGCCCCCTCATGGGAGGATCCAGGTCATTTCATTTTCATGTTTCGCCCCTAACCCTAACTTTAGCTTGCAGTGAACATACAGCATCAGGCAGTCGAGGTCAGCGTGACTGACGACCAGCGTGCGTGTCCCCTGCACCGCGTCCCCGTCCGGACAGCAGCTTCCCGAAGTCCATCCCGTCCGACGTCTTTCAGCGTTCCAACCGCCCAACGTGCGCTTTTCGCCTGAGTTGGATGCCACGTGTTTTTGAGGGGGGGGCTCGAGTTTTTACGGCGCGCAAATTTAGGCGACTCCCCCGAAAGCGCGCACCTGCCGCCATAGTCGTCCCGTGGACGCCCGCCTGAGCATGTCAGGAGCTCCCCCCCCCCCGCCCCCCGTCACATGCTCGCTGCCACCGACAGGAACACAGGGCTGTCCCGCTATCAATCCTTTTGATGGTCCGTCCTGTTTGGTCATCGGAATGTCGACGCAGAAGCGAAACGGGAGGAACGAAAACTGGAAACCAGACGGTTGAAGTCATGTTCGAGAGAACAGGTTGTCTTTTGGGTGGCAAAATGTTACTGATTGGTCAAATTGTCCTGAATGCGCAGCGTTGTTCATGTTGTGATCAGGTGATGATTGTACCAAACAAACTTAAAGGTCCAACGGCGCTTTTTTATGTCTCGGGGAAAAGCTGCAGTTTTCCTGGGGTTTTGGAATGAAACGATGTTGATGATTCAGAAAAAAATGTTGGAATTAGTATGAGAAGAATGAAACAGACAGTCAACGTAAATAGAAACATGACTTTGCTGGTGAGAGGCTTTTGTGCTGCGTTCATGTGAGCTCAGGTCAATCGTCCTGACCCTTGTTATGGAAAAGGCCTGCATAGGCTGAGGAACCTCATTCAGAACCATTTGTGGGACTCCTCCAGTTTGTGCTCTCTCTCTCTCTCTCTCTTTCTCTCTCTCTCTCTCTCTCTCTCTCTCTCTCTCTCTCTCTCTCTCTCTGCATCCAAGTGCTTGTTAATTGTTTATTGTGCCCTCTTCTTTCCTTTCTTTATGCTCCCTGACCCTAGAGTGCTGGCAAGCATGTGGACCAAGAACAGATCCCGATGCCTTCACGTGACTGAGGGTTTGTTTTAAAAGCACAGCAGACCTGTTCTATCACACTTTCACTCACGACATCCAGTGTCTATGCATGGCAGCAGCTCCCAACACCTTCATGACCTTCATTCTTTTAGCTTATCTCAAGCCACAAAGTCTTCAGCAAGCTGCCTGCTATTTGAGGGAAGCATGGAAAACCTCTCATGAAACAGGTCAAACAGGTTTGTTTTTGTGCCAAAGGCTACCGACGGTTTTGGATGAAATTTTGAAGGAAAAGGAACACGTTACAATAGCGTGCGGCTACTTGGCGGAGGTCGTAATCTCTGGCTGCATTTCTAGTTTTAGGTGTGATAACGTTTCTTTGTTTTTTGTCTTTATTTAAGTAGAATCGACTCGGTAGGATCTATTTTTTTTTGCAGTGTCTGGACTTTGAAGCCCCTGATCCCCGCCCCCGCCCCTCCCTCCCCAGGTTATGCTAACGAGTAATGCTGAAATTGTTGAAAGTGTTGGAAAAATGGCCACCTTCCAGCGGGATCAGGCTGCAATATGCTAATGGGGACCAAGCGCTTGCGCGGGTGGCAAAGTTCTCTCCTGCTCCGGGCTTGTTGGGTTCAACTTTGAAGCTTTGATCATGACCTCTAAAATGAAGGGAGGGGGCTTCATCACCTCAGGGGGAATCGAATGGAGCAATTTAAAAAAAAAACGAGATTTGATTCCAGATGAACGGTCCGATTGATCGTTGGACCTGAGGGTCACTCGTCTCTGCGTGGCAGGCACCACCTTGCAGAGTATTTCGCAGTGGTTTGGGAGCAATCTGGGTGGAACAGGTCGTTCGTTAGCGTTAGCTGTTGCGTTCCTGATGGAAGTTTGAATCGATCCTTTTTTTGCGCTGGACCAAAGCGCCTGTGGCCCGGCGTTTCCCTCGGGTCTCTTGACATTCACAAACTGCCGTGTGAAGGAACTCCAACGCGTTCATTCGCGACACTGTGTTTGCGTACGAATAGGACGCAACGACATTTGATTTGTATTCAAGCCCTGAGCGCCGTCCTCGTGTTTTGGAGTCACCCAAGTTGGCCACGTCGGGCTCCCGGCTGACCCACTTCCACACGTATCAGTCACGATCTGCCCTCATCGCCTCCCCCAACAAGCTGTTAGTGAGGACCTTGCGTCTTCAAGAGTCACTGGGTGGGGGCTGGCGGGGTGGGGGGGGGTGGAACCCAAACTAAAAAAAGGCAGCGAACACTATGTACAAATGTATGACCCACATGCTCCCACATAGGGGCCGGGATCGCCGAGCGGTGACCGACCTGCGACCGGATATTTATGTGCCGAATAGATACATTGACGGCATATGGTGCACGGTGGCCCGAAATAGAGCGGCACACCGTGTTCCCTGCCGCGGTCCAAGCTCGCTGGGCCGTCCGATGCAGCTCACGCAGGAGACGTGGAGGAGAGAAAAAAAGAAACAGCCCGTGTTGGTTGAAGCTGTTCGCTATAACAAGTATTTAGAACAAATTGCACGTCTGACATAAGGTCATAAAGTTCTATTCGCATCCAAATACAGAAGAACTGAAAGGGAAGCAGAAATTACTGACAAAAGATTGTATATTAGGAACTATATATGTGTTGTTTTCTGGGTGGAAGCCCATTCTCCCACCCTCGGAGCAGCTGAGAGGAACCTCTTTGAAGATGCTCAGCGGAGTCCGAGCCGGGTCGCGAACGGGACGGGCCGGCTCGCTTCGGGCCAGCAGCGCCGTGGAGAATGACCGGGGGACTTTTCTTCCCCCCCTTCGAATCCGAAAGTCAGTCCTCGCGTCCCCTCGATCACCAGAGTCCCAGATGTCTCACAGCAGCCACGCGATTGAGTGTTCGTTTTTGGGACACTGACGCAAAAAAACTTGTTCATGCCTTGCTTTTCAGGAGGGTACTTGATTGTAACAGTGTCCCTGCGAAGGAGGGAAGTAATAAATACAAGTACTTTACTCATATGTGCCACCACACACTCTCAAATTTAGGATTTTTATTTCTTGTATACCCCAAAAAAAACAAAAAAACACAAGTCCAGCATTAAGAGTAAAGCGCTTTTACAAAAATAGTGAACAAGAGGCAACAGTACAAATGGTAACAGCGTCATTCTGTGCTGAAAATTGACAATCATCACTTCAAGAGACGCCCCTCGGTTCCGGCTCCGGTTCCCCCCGCGAGGCACGGCGCAAACGGAGCGACCGTGAACGAAGTGGATCTCGGCACGCTGATGGGCAGCGGTGTATGGAATGGACGTGGTCCGCATGCTCAGGACAGCCCTGACGGAGCGGGTGGGTGGGGGTGGGGGTGGGGGGACACACACCGTCCTGGCCTCGATTCCGTTTGTCCGGATACTTTGCGGTCCCTTTAAATCGTGCGCCGCTCCGCTCTTTGGTTCGCGCCCAGCTTGATCGTCCCGACACTTGGGGTCCTGACTAAGGCTTCCAGATGCACCGCCGAAACTCGGAATGTTTCGACCCCGAACTGGTCCGGACCTCCGGAAGGTCGCTCGGTCCCGCGGCGTCAAGCAGCACGCCGAGACTCGTTGAAACCGCTGGACTTTGGTGGCAGCCGTACGTGCACTTAAGCCCACAGAAACTCAAATACTTGGCCAAAATAAAAGATGTTTAGCTGATGGACTCTCACAGTGTTCTGCAAATAATGAGGTTAAACTGCGACGTCGAGACACCAAGCATTTAATAACGAGGAAGGGAAACGGAAACAACATTATGTAAAATCAATTAAACCATGTTATTCACGGAAAAATAGAGACTTAAGACTCGTACGTACTTAAAAAAAAGGAAAAAAATGTCGACTTTGTTTAAGAAGTTCTGCTATTCTCGATGGAAGTGAGCCGACAGGCCGCTGCAAATACAAAGTGCTTGAAAAGAACCAGTGGAACAGCTTCGGCATGCCTGGAGTGTGACGAGCGCTGCGGCACGGTGAGGACAAAGCTTCCTGGACTGAGCGAGCCAAGTTTGAACCGTTGCGCCCCCCCCCCCAAAAAGTCCCGGAACGTGGAAGATCAGATCAGTGGAGGTTTCCTCCGCGATCATGCCAAGCTTTCCGTCTGCTGGCTGGAGCACTGCAAGAAGCGAACCAAGCGCCTCAACACGATAAGAGGATCAATTATAGCAGGCGCGGGGGCGATCGTGGTCCCGGGGGGGCCCCAGCCCATTAGGTTTTTTCCCCCCAATGTGCTCCTGCTCCGACACACCCGAATCTCGTCGGCGGCGTCACGTCGCTCTGCAGCAGGAGCCTGATGAAGAGCAGCTGATTGCAATCAGGTGTGTTGGAGCTGGGACGCGGCGGCGAGAACACGCGGGGGGGGGGGGGGGGGGGGGGGTGGTACACTATCC
>JASSRZ010000595.1:0-12543 GCA_032164315.1 Malacoctenus gilli
GTGTGTGTGTGTGTGTGTGTGTGTGTGTGTGTGTGTGTGTGTGTGTGTGTGTGTGTGTGTGTGTGTGTGTGCGGAGGCCCCCCACCTGAGCGTGTGGGTGCAAAAAACCAGAAGCTGGGCCTCTTGCTGAGCATCAGCTTATTTTTAACCTTTACATTTACAATGTTTTTCTCTTGAGTTCAGATTCTGTTTGTCTTAAAGTCAATCTGAGTTTCTGACAACTGTGACACATTTAAACCAGCTGCTGTCTGACTTTTCTGTTGTTACACAAACACTCGAGTAAAAAGGGTAAAAATTTTTGCGTTTTTACCTTCATAAATGGTGCGAATATGGTCGAGAAGATGGGACAAAACGTACCGACGCGTGGGTGAAACTGTGAGAAAAAAAGAGCAAGTGTTCATGAAGTACAACTTAAGTACATTACTGTAAAAACTTGTAATTTGTTACTTTTACGTGTGCCTTAAATACAAATTCACAGAATTCTAAAATTTTTCTTTTTTGGACATTTTTTTTAAATTTTGGTGTTTCTTCTTAAAATTCAATTCAAGTCGTGTAACTTAAAAATATTTTAGACTATTTTTTACAAAAAATCTGAATATTTTCCAGATTTTTTAATGTTTTTTTTTAGAAATACAGAATTTTAAAGATGTAATATTTAATAATAATGTGATATTTTCCCATGTTTTATTTACCCGGTGGTGCTGTTTGTCCCCTGAGGAAACGTTGAAACTGTAAACATGCCTGAAAACACTGACGCCCGTTTAGCTTGCACGCGCCGCCAATGAGCCAAGGACGCGGCGGCGCGATTAACGGCGCTTCGTGCCGTTTGTTGCTGTTTTCCTGTGAGTCCAAACGCTGCGAGAGCTTGGCTGTGCGAGCGCGTTGGGCTGCGCGTGTGCTCGGTGGGGGGGGGGGTTCACCGCAAACATCTGTCAGTCATGTTCGCTTTGCCCCGGGTGAGCAGCGAGCGCCGCGTTCTGCGCTGATAAAGCCGACGCGGCGGCGCGCTAATTAACATCGCTGAATAATGTCGAACATCTCCTGAGCTGCCGGCTGCTTCGGCCGCATCCGCGCCACGCGTCTGTTTGCGCCGACGAGCCCCGAACGTCGCGCCTCAGACGGGGGTTTTTTAGACTCTGGAGTTTGGCCGGCGCCGTGCCGGAGCTTTATCTGCTCCCACACACTCGCACACACACACACACTGTGTCACTTTAATTTTTCCACCTGCTCTCACCGGCTGCTCCTTTGTGCGCGCTGCTCCGTCCCTTTAGGGCCGTTTCACATCAAACATTCAACACTCGATGATTTGAACCAAAACGCTGCGTCTGCTCTGTCACTTTGGGAAACGAGTTAAATTACATCGGAGGGAAAAACAGGTTGTATTTTGTACATTTTGGGTGTAAATAAACACACATTGCTTCGACACTCGCTTCAAGGACATCCATGTTTTTTTCTCAGATGGCGTTTATTCTGATTGACGGATCGTTCTGGCTTTTTCACGAACACTTGATGACTTGATCAGAATTGGTTCAGTCTGCGTTTCAGGGTTCTAACGGGGGTCCTAAAGGGGGCCGGCGGCACTCTGACAGGTCTCTAATGTGACAATCGGAACGTTTTTGCTCAGATCAGTCCAAACAATCAGATCAACGGGACGCCATTTCCGGGCTCTCCGTCGAGTTGCCTGACGGAGGCCTGCGGGAGTCGCGCCAGCAGATCTGAAGAGCTTCAGACAGTCGACCAACATGTTTCGTACGGTTGTCCGAAGGCTGCGGACGGACAATCTTTTAATCCCGTCCCGCCGGAGCCGCTGCCGAGTCGACTTCGGTATGCAGCAACGTCTCGACCGGCAGATACCGTCAATACGCCGCGCTGTGCGTGCGCGTGTGACCTTTTTTGTAAAGGCCATGAAAACTTTTTAATGGTTTCTCCACTGACATGATGTGGAATAATTTTCAATTTCGTCAAAAGTTGCGTTTTTCTTCTCCTCCGTTTTTCACTCCGTCGTCCTTTGTTCAGTTTGCGTCTGAGAACAGAAAAGGTGATTATGTTACGGAGCAACGGGTGTTTTGTTCTGTCTGTTTTCACCACAACGGTTTAAAAAAAACAACCTTTATTCAAAGAGCGCTTTGGAAACACAAAGTTTTCTCCATAAGTGGTCATTAAAAAAGCAGAATTCTTAACCAACATTCGAGAAAACTGCTCTTAAGAGACATTTAAAACAATAAAAACAGGAGTAAGGTTTAAAAAAACTGGAGGATCAGTCAGTGCAGATGAAGGTTATGTAATCAGATTGAAGACTTGACACCAATCAGATCAGCATGTTGTCAGATTATCGATGGGCCGTTTAACGCCGATGGTCGAAGATTTGCTCATTCTCGGTCGATGAACCGACTCGCAGCCTGGAGGCCAAATCAGGACGAAGGCGAAGTCTTCGCGTGTCACTTTGAAGCCGTTCTCCGTCTCTGACTCGCTGTGGAGTCGACGTAATAATAGAGGGATGACTCAGACTTATTTTGCCAACACGCGGAGGAATATATGCGCTTCTCCCGCTGCTGCTCCGAGTGCGGCGTGACCTCAAGTGTTCTGGCTCGCGGTTGGACGGGGAGAGCGAAGCGTGTGGGAGTCGTTTCTTGCCCCTGTAGGAGGAAATACTTTAAATATGGAGCCGCTGACGCCGCCGCCGCCGCGCAGATTGGCCCTGCCGCTCCCTCTGACTCATCGTCGGCACGACTCGGCGTCCCGGGCGGCTCCGAGAGCCGGGCCGTCAGATAGGGAGTCGCCGGGGTCGCGCCGAGCTTCGGGGCATCTCCGCCGCACGAATGCAGAGAAGAAGAAGAAGAGCCGCGCGGCCCCCAGCGGGCAAACCTGTTGATATGGATCTTCACCCCAGAATAAGGTCCTCGATCCATTTCTGGCTTCTTGTGATAAGACAGAGGATATAAATAGCCCCTCCCACCCGTCGAAATGACTCTGCGGTCGTCGGATCTGACAAGAAAAGACGACAACGGCTCCAGGAGGGTTTGCCGAGCGAAGACCACCCGTCCCGCCGCCCGTCCTGGCCTGAATCGCAATGAGCCGAGCGGGGAGGGAGACGTGCTGATTGGTGCGCGTTCAGACGCGCCTCAGACGACAGCCGGTCGAGAGGGACGATTTGTGGAAGTGATTCTTCAGCAGATCCTCGCTTGACAGGATGAGAGAAAGTGAGAAAGCAGAAGCGAGAGGTTTCAGTCCGCTCGGTCCGGCGCAGAGGACGCTTCGAGCTTTTTCCCACCGACCTGAAAGTTTTTCGGGGCTTTTTCATCACCGCGTTCGGAGTCACTTTGCGTTTCGGTGCCTCCGCCCCTGGGACCGACCGGTACGCCTGCGGTTACGGCAGCTTCACAGCTGCCCGCACATCTGGATTTCAGTCCGTGCTCGGTCGAACACATGCAAAACGAAAAGCCCCAGTGGGGCGACGGATGACGAGTCGCCGGCGCTTTCGCCGTCGCGCTCGGCCACCATCGCAGTATGACTGCGAATGAAACCAGCGCACATCAACTTTTGACCTCAAGTGTGTCAAATACGTGAACCCGGTGAATTGGAGGTCTGATAAGGCCAACGTGACAAGAGCAACTAACTTCTGATGCTTATTTGTACTATAAAAGCCGTTTTAATACAGTCGCAATACCCAAAACTGAACAGCAGGTGGCAGTAATACCGTCAAACTTACGATTAGTTACAGTTAGCTGTCTCACGACTTCCAATCTAGATTAAAATGTGTTTATTGGAGCCGATTTTCGAATGTAAACGTGTTTCCTCGCTTCAGAAAAGCCAAATAAAAATCCTTTAGTCGCCGGTTGAACTTGTAAACAGAGTACGATGTCACAGGTCAACTTGAAACTTGGCTCCATGTGGCATAGCATCGAAGTACTACTATAGATAGTATCATTACTGCCACTTGTAGTCACCAGTATGAGGTTTTGGCTCATTTCTATGTTCATGTGTGTCTAATACATCATTTGTCAAAGACTAGATCCATAATTGATGATCTGTAGTTCATCCAGATGGTCAATTAGCGACCAGCTAACCGCTCCTGGCCTGCTCATGTCACTTTTTTTTGCCGATACTTTCCGCTCGTGTTTCTGGTGAGCCGCCGGTCGACCACTTAAAGTGGGATTTTGACATTGTTGTGGGAGGGGGAAAAGGCAGCTTAGCGACGTTTCAGCCTCCCTGCTTGTCAATCAGCCGGCGTTCCGGGAGGGGTTAATTGGTGGAGACAGCTCCTCTGAGAGCGGCGCGTTCAGCCCGAGCTCGGATGAGGCTTTGAAGACTGTGACCTTGTCAGCAGCAGCAGCGGCGGCGGCGGCAGCGGCAGCAGAAGCAGCCAGCGAGGACTGGCGGAGCGCGGTGACGGAGCGCCGTGACAGGCCAGGCCCTCAGGACGCGCGGCGCTCCCAGACTCGCTGCTGATTCACGAGTGTGTGTGTGTGTGTGTGTGTTTGTGTGTGTGTGTGTGGGGGGGCTCCTCGCTCCTTGTTTTGCACACAGCCCGGTGTGCCTCATGGATGTTATTTTGCCGGCTCCAGTGTGTGTGTGTGTGTGTGTGTCAGTATGAGCATCTCGCCTGCAGAGGAGGCTGATCAGGCCTTGAGAATATCTGGTGTGACAGCACATCAGGACGAGCCTCCCTCCCTCCCTCCTGACACCCCCCCCCTCCCCTCATTACTGCTGCAACTCTCTGACTGTTCACTCATTGTGTTTTGTCCAAGTTGCCATCTTGGGGGGGGGGGCGGATGTGACAACCCGGCAGCCGTGTGGGTTTTAGCGCGAGCAGTTCGGGGGGGGGAGGGGGAGTTCGGAGTGGAAACGGCGTTTGCGTTTGGTTCTCTCGTGACTCCAAAGTGGAGGAAAAAGTGCGTCTCTGGAACATCGCTTTCATCCCCGTGATGAAATTGTTGCCCCGAGGTAGCAATTATTTCCAGGACGCTAATTGTCCACCAGGAACGGGCCGAGTGGTCGCTGATGTCGGAGCCGCGCCTCCGAAATCGCAGCCGACGGTGAACGCGTCTGTTTGATACGTCTGCGCCACGATAAAACCTCCCAGCGGGGGGGAACGAGAACCGCCGTTCCTGACGTGAAATCGAATGTGTGTGATAGCGATTCCAGCGTTGACACTTCCAGCTTCCAGATGTTCCGTTCATATTCCGAGTTTCCTGCTCTGAGCTTCTCCGACAAACGCGTTTCTGCCAGCTTATCGATGAACACAGCGAAGGCTTCTTCAAGCCAGATCGCAGCATTGAACTTTTACTTCCCTGCTCATGAATTTACTCACACGTTGATCTTCAAAGCCTGTTAGTTTAACGCTGCTTTTTTTTACAGTGAAGTCTCTCTTCAATAAGCAGCACTTGACACCCGTGGTGAACGTGTGAATCGCAGCAGGTGTGGCTGACGAACAGCAGAGCGTCGCTGACGGCGTTAATGCTCATCGCCTTGACGGGTGCCGACCGCGGAGCGTCGACGCGCTGACGGCTGACTGGAGCGCCTTTGAAAACGCTTCGTGCGAACGACGCTGTCAGTCAGCAGCCGGCCGGTGATTAACTGGACATGATTTAAAAAAAACGGTTTCGGTGATGGCATTTTAATGGTTTTTCAAAGTAAAGCTCAGCAAGCGATGAACGCAACCGGCGCTGGTGTCGGCGGAGAGCTGTCGACGCTCAGGCGCTGACGCCGGGCCGCAGTTTCTTACGCTGTAAAAAATCAAACCGTGTAAAATTCGCTTTTTTTTTAGCGTGGCGATCAAAGACGCCAGATCCTGTCCTGCTATTGGACGGCGGTGTCGCTACGTAGCCGTCACTTCCTTGTTTTTTATTGTCGTAACTGTCTGAGCTCCTGCGTTGCCAGGTTGGTCACGTTCTCGCTCAATCTACTTTTTACACCTTCCTTGAGTCGAAAGTGAGGAGGGACAAAACGAGCGATTTCTTCGTGTGTTTTTCGAGACCCTGACGTGAAAGCGCGCATCGCAACGCCACCACCTGCTGCGGCGCCGGTCAACCATCTTCAAAGGCCGACTATGGCAACACCGTTTGGCCAAACAGCATGAGAGAGACTGGAGATTCGGCCAGACTGTCGTGGAAACCCGTCGATTTCTCGCCCCATCGAGCAAACGTGGTGACGTCGTCGCGGCAGGATTCCCGCCAGATGTTTTTCCCGCCGAGAAGTTGACGTCCTGGCGGAGTTTCAGCGTAAATCTACACTGTCTGTTGTGTGTTGATGAAGACGGTTGTTGTCGTTTTACCGCAGTGGCGTTTTAAAGATCTGACGTGTTTCCTCACTAACGAACCAGTTAATGGCCGGCGGCGCGGCCGAGCGCTTTGTGCTGAGATCGGGATATTTGCGAGCAGCGCTCGGATAATGGCGAGCTCTCCTGCGCTCCGAATGAAGTCGTTTTCCCGTTTAATCGCGAGCAGCAATTAAAGCCGCGGCGCGGCGCTCTCCGTATTACTTCTGAGCGAGCGCATCATCGCGCAGCCGGGCAGCGCCGCCGCGCTCCCCGCCGCCCGCTCCGGCGGGTCTCCCCGCGGCGGTGTCGGCTCCCCCTTTATGAATAGCTTACCAGCCACTGTAGATCACAGTGAAACCAATTACCGAGGTGAGTCAAAGGGAGCTCGCGTTGAGCTCGCAGGAGGCTTCAAGCCGCTCGCCGGTTCCACATCACGGGGAGATTCCGGCACATCAGACGCATTTCTGACACTGATTAAACAGATTTCCACCCCCTCCCAAAAAAAAGCCGGCACCGCCGCGCTTTGATCGCAGCGGGCGCCGCTGTTGTTTCGCACCACAGCGCACGCTGATGCTGATGACGACTGAATTTTTGGGATCACAAACCAATTGTTTTATTCGAAGTGGGGGGGGGGGCGGCGGTGATGAAATATTTAAAGGGACCACCTTAAAGTTTAATGGCGCGGTCTCACTTCGCCTACAGATCGCTGTCGCAACCTCGACTCACGGCGCTTCGTTCGTCGCCAAACGTCGGTGGAGTGTTTACAGACGACGCGTTGGGCGACAGAGTCTCGCAAACAAACGTTTCCGCACGCAAAGCGGCAGTTTGTCGCGCCGTCAAGCAGCAATGCTGATCAAATATTGATGGCCGCTCTGTGTCGACACCTCCACTTCCTGTTTTTCATCGTGAAACGTCATCGTGGCAACGTACGCCGAGTCCTGTCCTGCGATTGGGTATCAATGAACCAATCGAAGTCCAGTTCAGCAAAACTGAGCTTTTTTTACACGTGTATTAAAGTCGATTTTTAGTCAAACAAAGCTGAAGCTTCAACTTTCTCGAGCTGCGAACAAACAACCTGAGTGTCGGCTCGCAAAGAATTTGATTTATTACATCAATCAACATGTTTTGGACGGATTTTCACAATAAAAGTAACGCAAACTGTGCATTTAAACCTTCAAAAGAAGCAACAACCCCTCAAACCTTTTTCGTACTTGTTGATTTTTCTGAAACGGCTTAATCTTCTTTCCCGAGCGCGCTGACATATTTCCATCTTGTTGTCCTCTGCCCACTTTGTCTTTGAACGCAGCTCGGATTAACCCAGAACGGAGCTTAAAACGCGGAGTTGCTGCAATAATTGAGCGTGATTGAAGCCGACTTTAATATTCTGCTGGGGGCCTCGGGGGGCTCCGGCCGTGTTCCTTTCCTTCCCCCCGCACGGCCGACTTCCGACTTGTCAAAGCAGGGAAAGCACAAGTGGAACTAATAGTGCTAATGATGGCTCTGCCCATTAAGCCTCGGCGCCGGCCCCGCCGGTTAGAACGCCGGCGCGCGGCGGCGCTCTCAGAGTACACACGGCGACATTAATGGACACAGCTGAATTTAATCACGCCGGCAGTCACACCGCGTTTTGAGGGATCTTTAATGGCGACGGCAGCTCGCGGGGAGGAACGGCGGCGAGCTTCGCGAAGCGTCGGAGCGGCCGCTTGATTTCTGGAGGGGGGGGAGGCACCGAGCTCTCCTCCAATCAGAGCCCAGAGTCAGAGCGCCAAACCTGGAGGCAGTCTGAGGCCCTCCGGAGAGACTCTCGGTCCTCAGACGCAGAAAGATTCGACTTTAATGGCGTCGGGCTCCTCGTCCAATCAGCTCGTCTCTTATTGGAGGGCTTTGACCTCATAATATGATGAGTCTCTTCAGAGGGAGTAAAACTGATGCCAGATTACCTCCAAACTAGAACCATTTAGTCAGTTTGTCTTCAGTTAAGTTCACATAAGCCGAATGATCCGAACTTTATTGGTCTGTTGACCTCAGGGCGCCGTTAGTTCGTGCTGCGCTCTGATTGGACGAAGACATACGATGTCAAAGAAGGACAGAAAGCTATCGGTACGTTGTTTGTTCTTAAAATGATGATGGAAATTCCGTCTGGTTTGTCTTTATTTCTCTAAAATTTCTCCTGGAAGACAGTGATGTGTGTTTGTTGACTTCAGGGGGCGCTGACCCCACCCCACACACACACACACACACACACACACACACACACACACACACACACACAGAGATCGCAGGTCACTTCAGGTTGACTTCAGGTTCGTGTTGCGTCGCAGTCCAGCTGTGAAAATCACCAACGCTGAAAGGTGGAAAACGTCCAACTCAATAATTGGGTTCAAAGGAAGCCAGCCAAACACACACACGCACACACACACACACATGCGCGCGCGCGCACGCACGCACACAGTGTGGTCAGATGGTCAGTCTGCCTCTCACTTTGTGCGCCTGTTGTTTGACTCAGTCGTCAGTTTGTGTCGCTCGAACTTCACGACGTCGCTCGGACACGCTGGGAAATACTTAATGTCCACCTATGAGTAACGGTCAGATCATGAACGCAGCAGAGAACAAGGAGGTCAAACTCAGATCTTATATTTAAACATTTAATAGATATGTTTGTGTTTCATTTGACCTCTTTCTTTCCATCTGTCCATCTTCAAACATCGTGTCCCTGAAGTGAGTGCCGGATATAAAAAGGTGAATGAAGCCGGGCGGTGATGGCGGCGGATTAAGTGGGACTCTGCGGAGGTTTGGCTGGATATTGAGCTGTGTTGCAGCAGCTCTGCAGAGCAATTTTTGACAGGCGCTCCGGAGGAATCCAGCGACAGCGGCGAGGAGACGCCGCTGCCGCCGCCGTTGAATTTTCATGAGGACCTTCGGCGCGGCGCAATTAAGCCGCCTGCTTCTCAGCACGCCCCAATTACGGCGGGAGCGCTTCCCTCAGAGCGCCAACAGGACCCGACTGGTCCGGCGGCGGCGACGCCTCAGTCGTCGTGGTGACGTTTTAATCCAGTTTACTGGTTTTCTGGAAAAACACTTCGTGTCCTGATTGACCGAAGGTTTCAGGAACCACCATCTTTAATCTTTAATCTCAGATTAAGTCGAGTCAAACTGTGGAGGAGCTCTCCGCCCGTCAGCGTTCAAACTCTAAAGCTTTATTTAAATATCTATAACGTTTTACATCATGTTGTTCGCCTCAGAGGAGCAGCAGTAAAGTTTATGTCGCGCCTTAGAAGACGGAGTGAAATTTTACCTTCTGAAAGCGATTTTTATCCACCGTGGTTTAATAATTCACAGCGTGAAGGTTTGTAGCGCCAAATGTTTCAGCTTAGAAAATGTTGTCGTCCAATAAGAATCTCCAGAGTTCAAAAAGTTCTTAATAAAGAAAGAAAAAAACAACTTACAGTTTTGTAGTTCTGAATGTTGCTTGATTTGTAAAGTTTGGGTTTGGATCATTGTTAAACTTCAGGTTTAATAAGCCAAAGTGTTTCTAAAGCTAAAATTATTAAATTACCGTGACAGAAGGAAGTCTGAAACTCAAGATCGTCGTATAAAAAGGAAGTTTTTTACTGTTTAGTTTGAATATTTTAGCACCAAACCAAATTGTTCTGCGATCCCCCCAAAAAATCCCGTGAAGACGTGAGAAGCGAAGCGTCTCGGTGAAGCTTCTCGCGTCTAGTTTCGGAAAACTGAGTGAAGGCCGACGGGCTGCGGAGCAAAACGTGTGTGTCGCCTTCTTAACATGGACGCCGGCTTTTTTCCCGCGGTTTGCCGGCGGCGTTGTAGCGTTGCAGCGCAGGTCGTCTGCATGCAGGTAATGGAAAGGCTCTCATTAAAGATGCGTCCAGCATCCGTTGTCTATAGGAGACGCTCGGAGAAACGCTGGCTGCTTGATATGCTGCGCGCTGACGCTCGCCGGCCATATAGTTCCTAAAATAGAAACTACAACCGGAACGGCAGCAACAGTCCTGATTGGTGGATCAACTCCGTAAGCCTCATTATGCCGCATGAGAAACTTCAGAAGTGGAGCTGAAACGTGACGTGTTGGCAAGAAGACTTGTAGTGTAAACCAACCAAAATTCAGCCAATCAGAGGAGAGGAAGCAGCGATGATGTCATCGTTTCAGTGTTTTCTGCAGGGAAACAAACAAGATGCGAGTTCAAGTAGAGGAATCAGAAGAGAAGTCTGTTTCTTGCTTGGATGGCGCCACCTCTGTGCTTATTCCCGCCCCGGCGCCTTTCGTTTGGCGGCAGCCAATCCGGTCGCCGGACGGCCGCGGACGCTGCTGAGGAGCTTCGTCAGGTCCGGTCCACGTAGCGAGCAGCAGGATTCGGATGCTCCGGCGGCATTCGGCGAATTGAGCGCGCTCACGTCGCCCGTTATTAAAGGACATTATGCAGCAAGCGGCGGCTAAACGGCGGGAACGCCGCGTAATCACTTTTGGGTCCTCCGCTTATTAAACTTGTCTGGTGCAGTTACCTTTTTAATGGAGGGGCCAATTACAAAAGAGAGTAAAATGAATCGCCCGAAACAAATTAATAGCAGGTCGCTTTTAGGCAGCCGAGTGAAGGAGCGAGACGAGGAGGACGGCGCCGTTCCGCTGGAGGACGTCGGGCTCCCGTTCGGCGTGCGCCGGCCTCGCCGGGCCTCCGCGAGGAAGCCGAGCGCTTAAGGACGCCGCGTTGGAAACCATCGAAATGAAACGCTGAAGTGGACCGCGGATGAATTCGCTACTTAAATATTTTCATTGTCCATCTGTGTCCAATGACGGCGGCCGAGCGCGAGCAGGAAAGCGGCCAATAGAAACCCATTAAAACAGCGTTTCCCGCCAGGGACTCAATTAGACCCTTTTATTCGCCGTCTTCCCGTCGGATGCCACCAGCTCTGCGTTAAACAGGTGTTTTCCCATCAAAAGTCCTCGTTTCACACGCAGCGGGTACTTCGCCGTGGCTGTGGCGCCCGTTGACGTCGGGCGCCAGGTGCGATCTGCGGAGCGCGAATCCCGAGTGGATGTAAAGTCGCGTGTGGGTCTCTGAAGGCCTGAAACGACACCCGAAGCAGGTGCGAAACATGGTGCTCACGCAGCGTAGCTCAACATGTGTGTCGCCAGGCAACGGCGCACGAAAACAGACCGAAACGCCATGACAACAGTTAGAAAATGTGTTGTAGCAATTTTCTTTCTTCTTCTTTGATCCCAACTAGATGGTGCGCCACACATCTGGCCACTCCGCGCGCACCGTTCCAGCCATTTCCAAAGAGTGAGGCGGAGTGCATTTTAATTACAGCGTGCTTCAGAATCCTCTTAGGCAGAAATGAACTCGACGGGTGAACCCACTCCAGCGACACGCTAATTAATGAGCGGCACACTAATGGAGTTCCTCCAAAACGTGTTTTGATGTCAGCCGAGCGTGAAGTCGCACAGATGTGGCGTGACGTGACGGGCCGACTCGGAGAGTGAGACCCTGACGAGGTGTGCGTTTCTTGGCTTCCGTCGGCAGGCTGAGTGGGAGCGATGTTGGGTTGTGGTTTGCGAACGCCACTTCCTGGTGTGTTTTTTGGGTTTTTTTAGCCTGGTGGGACGATTCTCAGCGAGGCGGAACCACAGCAGCACGACCGGAGTGAAAACACGAAGGGACCGTTCAGGAAACCTCCTCGTTCCCGCGCCGACAGTGAAGTTCATTATTGTGGACGAGGCCACTTTCAGGTCGGCTAATTGCTGCGATCGCTATTGGCAACGCAGACAAATGGAGGCGCACGCAGCAACGACCCCGAGACGCCGGCCGGCGGCTCCACCTGCGACTCGCCGGTTCACGTGTCTCCTTTGTGCTCTTAATCGGTTTCTCCTCCAGCCGATTCAAATCGCTCTCCAACGGACGCGCTTCCAAAGGTGTCACCTCATGCTTTTACTGTGAAAAGCCACGGCGGGCTGGCGCCGTCAATCATTGGTGGCAAAACCGCTTCGAGTTTAGAAACGACATTTTGATCCAGCGGCGTCTTTGTCAGGCTCACAGCAACGCGGACGTTGTGCTTTGTAGGAAGGAAGGAAGGAAGGAAGGAAGGAAGGAAGGCGGGAGGGGAGGGAGGGAGGAAGGAAGAAATCAACGAACGTTTGGGGGGAAAATGCCTCCTCCTTTCCCTCCTTCCTTCCTTCCCTCCCTCCTTCTTTCTCCCCTCCCTCCCTCCCTCCCTACGTCCCTCCCTCCCTCCCCTCCTTCCTTCCTTCCTCCCTCCCTCCCCTCCTT
>JASSRZ010000596.1:0-12538 GCA_032164315.1 Malacoctenus gilli
CATGAGTTTATGTGAAAAGAGGGGGCGCTGCTCACTTGTCTGAATGAGCTTTCAACACTTTTACACTGTGAATAGCTTAAAAAAGTCGAAATAGCATAATAGGGCTTCTTTAACAAACAGTGGAGAAGGGAGCACATGTCCAGCCCCTGCTGCTTTTCGATTGCACAATTTATTACAATCGGTGGCACAACAGCTTGGGTTAGGTCATCATTGTAGAAGGATGATTGTCATTTGTATGCAACATATTACCATATTTTCCACACTATAAGACGCACCTAAAAACCTCCAATTTTCTCAAAAGCTGACAGTGCGCCCTATAATCCGGAGCGCCTTATATACGGACCAATATTGAGCAACGACAGGTCTCGCAACTACGGTAAGCCGCCGCCGACTTCAAGCGCGCACTTCATGCTGGGATATATGACTGCGCGAAGGGTGCTGTTTCATTTCCATTTGTTTATGTAAAGACTCCAAAATGGCTCCTATTAGGAGACACTCTTACGGCGCAGAGTTTAAACTCAAGGCGATCAGCAGAACACGGGAATCGAGCAGCAGCGAGAAAATTTAATGTCAACGAATCAATGGTGCAGAAGTGGAGGAAGCAACAAGATGACCTGCGCCAAGCAAAGAAGACTGTTCATTCATTTTGGGAGTGAACGGAGTTGTCAGAACGCTGGTTTGTGATCTATTAATAAAGTTTGACTGACCGATCTGACTGTTTTGCTGACATTCCCTTCAGCACAGCTCCTGTAATGGATGCATAAAGTAACCCCAGCCTCTACTGTAGCGTCTGTCCTATGCGCCTTATAATGCGGAGCGCCTTACATATGAACAAAGTTTTAAAATACGGCATTCATTGAAGGTGCGCCTTATAATCCGGTCCGCCTTATCGTGCGGAAAATACGGTACAAATGCAACATAGAAGGACACCAAAGTGATGGTGTAACTGTTTTTTGGGTCACCACAACACTGTTTGCATGCATCCACTCCACCTGGCCTACAGGGAGGGTGAAAACATGCTTTGGTTGGTTGTAAAAATGGCAGATTTGTCTCATGTGAATGAGAGCAAAGACATCAGCCAATCAGATGCCTCAGTCACATTTCCAGCTCACCTCACACATCACCTGATGGGGAGTGTTTAAAACTGAGGCGAGTCAAGCTGACTGTTTGCTAAGAGGGTGCTACTGGTAAAGCCCTCATGTTTTTCCCCACCAGGTCAGCTTGAACAGCAAACATACCAGCGTGTATGCTGGTTGATTTCAGTGTGAGCTGAGGTTGGACCCAATCATATTGCAGCTGAGCTGGCTGAGAACAGAAGCCGCATGGCACAACAAAAACCTGGTCTCGAGTCAGTGCTACAGCGTTACCTCATGAGACCACCGTCAGAAGAAAGATCACTTGCAGAGAAATACAAGTTTTACTCTCGAAAAAGCAAGAATCGTATGCACATCGGAGACTTTTCTCGACGACTGACCTCAAATTGTGCCCTCAGCACACAGTGGCCTGTTCAGGACATTGTCCCTCTTCTTTCATCCTTTGTGGATGCTTGTAAATATCGAGTCCCACTGGTTCACTCAGGGGCCCATGGCTCAAGTGGACACATATGTCGTGGTGGTCTCAGTGCACAACTTGAAGATCGATCAACTTTAATGAGTGCCTCGAGAACGGTTCAATAAGTAGGGGGGTTTTGACGTAATCCCAGTGCCATAAATAGTGTTGGAGGAGTACGAGTCTGTTCAGTCGTCCACTCCAACAAAGACTGGGTTATCGAGGACCACTGAGGACCGTGCAGCAGCAGCAGCAGCAGCAGCAGCTCCCCAGTTTCAAAAGAAGCATCACATTCTCTTTTAAATCATAAGACACATTTTACAGGAAGACTGCGAACCAGCTCCAGATTCCATCCTGTGTTTTACACCCTGTTCTTTTTGGAGAGCCATGCTGTTTGGTATTTTTTCATGCAAGCTGTGAACAAAACACTTGGGCTGTGTTGAATGAGTCCCTCACAGTAACAAGCACACAGATATTTAAGGATCCACTCTGCAGTCGGTCTCCGGGGAGCATTTCTGTGTCGGTCGGTTCATTGCTTTCGCTGAGTCTCTCGCTTTCATGACGTCCATCTGCGGCAGGCAGCTTATTTAAGGGCGCTTACACACCAGAGCGGTCTGGTCTGCCTTTGAATGGACCCCGAGTCAGTCTCTCAGGACGGTTGGCTTTGTCTGTGCAGTCCATTTTGGACCAAACAAGCAAACGTGGTTGTGCTTGGAAACTTGAGTCTTGGTTCACTTCCAAGCGAACCCCAGCACAGTATGAATGGTAAACCGTCATTTCAGTGAGCAAACAGAGAAAGCCTCATGCAAAACGCCGATTGGTATCTGTGTAACTGCAGCAAGGTGTTGTCTTCTCTCATTTCCACCGTCATTTCCCAGACAAGAGCTAAACTGGGATTTCTTCTTATTAACGCTTCACAATTTGTGTTGTTTTCGACAATATCGCCCCCAAACAAGCAGCCGCTGTACCTGCATGACTTTGTTTGCATGAAAGTTGATTTTATTTTTTTGTAATTCCACATCTGAAAAGACTCCAGATGGTCTTGGTGTAAAAGCGGTCCAGGTGTGCACTCACAGTGACCTCATCTCCAGTTAAAATGTTGACAGGTTGGAATAATTGTTTCTGTGGCTGATACAATCCCGAAACAGCACGTGCTTCTATTGTGTTTCATGAGTCTCTTTAGAAAATCCCCGATTGATTTTTCCTTTAATCACTTCAGGAGTCCAGAAAAAGCAATCAAGCAAATTTCCTCGCAGAGACAAAGAACGTGTTTTTTTTTTTCTTATGTGTTTGTCTCCCTCTACTCACGGTTCCTTTTCCTTTGCAGCGTTAAACGTTCTAGATTCAACACCCTGATTATGAAATGTTGCTCTGAATCAAATTTTGCAATAAAAGCACGCATGTTGTTAGCCGAAGTTAATCCTCCCCCCCTCGTAATTCAAACCCTCTATAGATGGCAAACGATGAAAAATAGCCAGGGAGGGACAGGCAAAATGCGCTCGTCGGGCCCTGGGTGGCCATTTGTTGCCTAATGAAGCCATTAACCTCACACTACCAAACTTGATACAGGCAAAATAATGGCTTCATTAGAGGACAAAATTGCAGCCCTGTGAGGGGGAATTTCAATGCGCTTGTGTTGGCGTTGCAAATTGTCCCGCCGCCCACCAGAACGCCGCTCACGGTGGCAAACACAAATCTTGGTTTCTGTTAATAACGGAACGCGAGTGAAAACAGTGGTGCGAAGCAGCTGCTTTCGGATCTACTGATGATCTATTTGCTCCGCAGTGATTCAATCGGGGCGATGCATCCTCCAAGTGGTGCACGCGAGTCGTGATCATTATTGTTTGGCTGATATTCAGTTTATCTGCGGGGAAAAAATTGCGTCAGGGTCTCTGCTCACAACGCTCCTTCACACACTCACACAGCTGTACAATGATTGCGTGCCGAGGTTCGGAGAGTAACAACTGATAACATCAACTGTTATCCGTCTTCTCCTTCGAATACGCACGGCTCATCATTCACTTCATTATAATTAAGTGGCATTAATTAGCATTAACAGACAGCGGTGGCCTTTGCATTCCAATGGCAGTGGGGGAAAAAAAACAACAAACAAAACAAAAAACACGCCAACGCTCACCGCCTCTTGCCCTGCTCCACCAGAGGTAGTGAGGTCACAGCGCCGCCACCCCCCCACCCCCACCTCCCCTTGTGGCGGGTCAAGAGTTTCTGAGCAAAATTAAAGACCGACTTTTTGTTGTGCGTCCCCCCAACTCATTCGTCCAGCTCACCCAAAGGCTCCCAACTGAGTTCAATACATCATTCATTAAAATATGGAAAGCTATTAGCGTCCGGATTGGAAAACTTGCAGATTCTTTGTGGCATCTCACTTAGCATATAAAGCGGAGCGCGCCGGCTTTTTTATGCCCAACTAAATATCGATGACGGGCCTTGTTACGGTTGATGGATGAGCTTCATAATTAGATGGCGCCGCCGCGTTCGACTATTAATGAGGGCTGTGAATCAAGCCGGTTTTCCCCCCCTTCGCGCTGCCCAGATTCTCCTGTTTGCCGGTCCAAACCTGGACACAACAACCCCACTCGCAAGAGGCATGAATAAAGATGGTGGTCGATGTGGCTGGAAACCGAAAGCTCCTTGATCCGTTCTTTGTCCATCATCCTTGATGCTCGTTCTCTGCGTGAGGTCAAAGCAATTACAGCTCATTAAAGGGGTTTTATGTTGAGTAAATAATCCCTTTGGTAATGGTTGGAGGAATAAATCAAACAATCTGGAGAGTTGAAGGATTGGATTTGATTAGATGTGGCCTCAACTGATCGTGTCAGTGACGGATCGCTAAGGGTGCTGGTAACCTTTACGAGCAACTTCCTGTTTGGGATGAGCAGGTTGGTATTTTTGGACTATTTCTCCATACGTGGTGACACATCATCGGTCGAATGTTTTGTTTGCGTTTGAATCAAGTCGCTGACCTCACCAAACCATAGTCATGGAATAAGGGTGGGAGAAAATCTGAAAAGACAAGCTCAAAGTAGCGATAGGAGTGGTAAGGTTGTTTTATTCTCATGTTGTACAGAGGGAACTTTTGTACTTTATGTGTCTTAGATGGGAACCATATTACTAGTCAGCAGCTTTTTGTCATTCTCTGTGCTGACCAGTCATGTGCTTTTGTAAAAGAGGAGATGACCTGTGTGCCCAGAGGTGTTCCCCCGCTTGTGCCTGTTCCTCTTATCTACACACACACCTACTTACACACCCTTACATTCACAACAGCCACTCTTGTCCCTTGAAGACACACGCACTCTTCCCCCACATTTAAGGTTGACTGAGTCAACTGTCACCGAAGTTCTTTGTAACTTGTTTACACCCATTCTGTAATAAGAAGAAGTGCGAGCAGTCAGATCACTGGCATTTGGAGGAGACTCGTCTGGTGAGCACTTGCAAGACCCAGCGATCTGATGCCCCCTCGTACGAGTAAAATTCAACCGGTTGCCTCTGGTGTCTTTTCTGGGTTGTGAGCAATTGTTTCCTGAATTCAGTAAGAACTAACAGCGGATAGTTTCATCAGGAGGGGTCCAGAAATGGTTTCTTTGAGTGTCTCCTTGAAGAGGACGCTGCAGGAAGGGTCGTGCGAACGAGTGAACAAAAGCCGGTCGGGCGCGGCTGTTGTGGTTCCAACAGATCCCAGCTGGTCGCTGCATTTCAGTGCAGCTGCATAATCACATCGTCTGGGTGGGGCGAAGAGATCTGACGCTACGTCGGTGGTGATTGAAAGCAAAACAATGAATCAAATGCAAGTGGACTAACCCAGTGTGGACACAACAGATCAAATACACACCAGATTAAAGTGATGGTTTTAAAATTTTCCGGGCTGATTTCTGCTTTGAGATTTCACTCTCGCCATCCTCACTTGTGCTTCGACATTCAAACCACTCTAAGTGCTGCTTCGAAACAATTGTGTTCTTTGGACTTTACCGCTGGATGCAGCGCCGCTTCACCATTTATTGTGTTTGTTCAGACCATGACGAGGTCTTTTTTCTGAACACCTCATTCAAGTCCTGTGGCAGAATGTCTGTCTGCGTCACGATAAGCAAAGAGGAGAAGAGTATGTGAAGAATGCCATCAAGTTTCAGTGTTAAAAGTGGGGAGTAAAAAAAAAAAAGTGTGTTCAAAAGCATATTTCTCCTGATGCGCCGCAGTACAGTTCAAACTGATATGACAAGATGGAGCATTCTTGATTGGTATTCAGGCTTTAAGCAGCCGCGCAATTGGAAACTATTCACCCGAGTTTGATGATGTGGGCATGGGAGGATGAAAGACGTCGGAGTTTGGAGGCCGTGAAAAAAGGCCAGAACACTTCACAGCGATCTATTATGGGAGGACAAAGCTGCTGGCAGCGCAGCGAAGTTACAGCAGAAAGTGAGAAATGAATCTCTCCGGAAAGAGCACCTCACTTTGCCATTTGATTCTGCATTTCACTGCAGCGGGAGCTCAGCCTCTCTTTCTTTCTTTTTTTTTTTTTTTTTGGTGACTTTTTATTCAACCGCTCCTCACTCCTAATGCAAGGGCTCAGCCGAATGGATTCGGATGAAGGATGAGCGCGACCCTCTGAGTCTTGTAACCGCGTCTCGGGCACTTCACCCTCCGGAGAAAGGACGTAATAAAACGAGCCAGCGCACAGGCGTTCGCGTCGAGCTTTAATGAGCCTCGGAGATGACTCGAAGGGGCCCCGGAGTCGGCTTCGGGTGCAGGTGTGGCGGCGAGACCGGGAGGCCAGAGAGGCGGGTGGCCCGAAAGTGGGAAGTGGTTCACGCTCGCGTCTCACACCAACAAGAGAAAAACCCAAGCCTGGCTTGAGTCTGGTCATTCTGTGGAGAGTTTGGATGCTCTTATGCTTGTTTGGAGTCCTCAGACTCCTCACAAAAGGCACAAAAGGAACACAAGTGAGGTCAAGTCATAAAGAAGAAGCCCATATATGTGCGTGGATGAGTGTGTATCTCTGTTATTCTTGTATCCTTGTCAGGCCACGGATGGATGGATGGAATAAACTTGAGAAGCACAGAAGAAGAAAGTATTGATCATCTTTTATTCACGCCCCTTAAACGCCACTGTTAATGTATGTGACACTGGATGTTGTAGCAGGAACGCATGACCCAGGATTAGGATACGATGCCCCCAAAACTGTTCGCGTTCAGCGTGCGACAGGCTGAAGAAATGAGCGGCGCTGAAAACAGACAGGCTGGAGAATCTGTTTTCCTAAAAGAGTGCCCCTGCTTCTACATCTATCAGATTATTGTGCGCGTGTGTGACGTTCCCCCTCTGCAGCATGTATGGCTCCGCTCAGCCTCCTTGTTGAGGCGCCAGTGAGCGAAATAATGGCGGACATCAGCGCGAGCGGTGCCGCTGAGTAATGCCGGGCCTCACTCTACTTTCTGTCCACTCTCCTCCTTGCTTTTTTCTTTTTATGTTTGCTTTGGGTAAGTGATGATGATGGCCCGGCAACTTTTCTTTCTCGTCCTCGCCATCATCATTCGTCCTGTTTTTCCTTCAGAATAAAAGAGGGAAATGCAGCCGCTCGCAGCAGCTAACAGATGTGTCCTCCCCCCCAGCAACTCCAGGCCTACAATTACTTACCTGAGGTGACCTGACGTCCTGTGTCGGCTGTAAAAAAAAAAAGAAAAAAAGAAAGAAACAAAACGCATGATCTAAAAAATACATCACAGTAACTGTAGCTTTTGAAGCACACTAAATACTGGTTAGGAATGATTGGCAGGTAATGGCAACATAGATTTCAGTGGCTCGTGTCTTTTTAGTTTTGACTACAGTTAACCAGATCTGCTGGTTCACTTCATCGTTTTGTATCAAGGATGACTGTGTCTCTAAACTCCTGTTGACTACATTAAGGCCTGTTTCAACCCCTTTGCAAGCTCATCCAGACAGCAGGATGTCTGTGTGACTGAATGGAACATTACCTATTATTTGCAACCTTCAGTGTGCATCGGCTCATTTTTCAAAGCTTCCATCTGTTGCCGTCTGCTGATTTGCATTTTATCTCAGCTTTGTTTTTGTGTCTGCTTCTTTATAATCAGTACAGACATCAGACTGACAAAAAAAGAAATCTTTTTTTTTTCTTTAACTTGACTTCTCTTTCAGTCTGGACCCCAGCGGACGAGGACCCTGGGCTGCAGTGAAACCAAACGACGCCTGTCCTATATCTCTGATTCACGCTGAACTGATTACAGTGATTTTAGAGTCCCTGCGAGAGTACCTGGGAAGGTTATTGATGCCTGTGCTTGGCAAAAAATGGTTTCTGAGGCATCAAAGAGAGCACAAAGCACTCTGGGGCCGATGAAAACGGCGAGCTGCGACAAAAGACCATTGAGAAAAAGCATTAGTTTCCGCCAGTGATGTGGAAAGCGCTCCCGAGCTTCCTGAAATCTGACTCATCTTTCTGTTTCACAACAACGGAAAGTTTTAAATTGGACTCGACTGCTTCTTGGGACGAAGGGGCTGAAATTATTTCGGGGAGGACAAAATTACACCGCGTCGGAGAAAATCACGAATCTGACGCAGCGAGAGGGAGAAGAGAAAGAAACGGCGTGCTCGTTAAAGTCCAGATAGACTGCAATAGGCAGGAAAGGCTGCGCCTGCTAATGAGAAACCCAACACCTGACGGGGCAACGACCGCGAGTGGATCGGTTCCCCCCCCAAAAAAGCCTTAAAATCTGAAGCTGAGAGTAAGAGAGAATATTAATAGATGCTGCATCAAAAAAAAAAAAATCTTCCCTTCAGCTCCAAACTGTTAAAGTACGAACCGTTTCCACTCTGCTGGGAACAATTTCATATATTTTCATGATGTTTTAGCACTGCCACCAGTCTGTTGTCGGAGCCCAAATTTTGGGTCACCGAACAGGGCTGGAGGGATGAAATATTCAGCCGGCTCGCTCACTCGCTCGGCGTGCCATTACTTATTCAGTCCGGCCCAAAATGCTTCCGCGACTTCCAGCGCGCGCCGAGGAGAGCATACTGTGGAGCTGGAGAAGGCTTCTCTCTCTCTCTCTCTCTCTCTCTCTCTCTGTCTCTGTCTCTGTCTCTCTCTCTCTCTCTCTCTCTCTCTCTCTCTCTCTCACTGTTTGCTCTGCCCACCAGGGGCCCACTGGAGCCATTCTCTGCCTAACTTCATTTATACATAATGAATACGGAATATCTCTATCGGAAATTAGCATTCATCAAACTGGAGCTACGTCTTTCATGTTCAGTCACACAAAAAGGGGGAAATTGGGAGAATAGAGAACAACTAAACACAGCTCTGAATGGCATCCTTGAAAAAGACCAGCAATTGTTCTTTTATTATATCTCGTTTGAAAGTGATTGCGCAGTTTGAATCGTTCGTCTGGGAGTGGTCGATGGCTGTCTCTTTCTCCGAGTCCTTTTCAGCTCACACCTGCCAGCTTAGAGCTTCAGCTTTGATAATGTTTGGGTTTTTTGTCCACCAATATCTCAGCGGCAGATGAATGGATTTATATTGAAATCGCTGAATGGATTCCACCAAATGCTTGTTGTTGTTACTTTGTCTGCAAAGGAAGACTTTATCTTGTGACCAAAACTCTGCAGATCGGTTTGTTAGTCTGAGCTACATGCAAAGCAAAAGTGAGCTGGAATCGTGCAACTCCACCTGAGTAAAAGACACCTTATCTTCTGAAATACGTCACACATACAATACTTTACATTCAGATCTACAAATTTATGGAGGAGAAGGTCCCTGAGAAAAGTGATTTCATGTTCTTCATAGCTCCAAACTTTCTTTTATTGAGGGCCACATTACATGAGATATGTGAATGTAACAACCACTCACCAGTAATATATGGAGATATTTTCTGTAGCACTGGCTTCATGGAATTTTGTTATTTTTGCTCCTTTTTTTATCATCAGCGACCACGTTTCAACATATAACCTTGTTTGTAGAAATGCTGCCTTCATGACAACACTTTAATTCAGAAACACAATACAATCCAGTGCCAATTACAAGTATGTGCCTGTGTCCTATTACATTGACAAAACCTTGCTTCAGGACCAATTTGAATTCCCAAACAGGCCCCGGCCACAGTTTGAACGCTGCTGATTTAGCTGGTTAGCTGTTTGCTATGAGAAAAAACCGGGCTTTTATTTTTACCTTGCGTGTTTCTGTGGCAGTCCCTGCAAATCCTGTTACAGTTGCAATGCACTCATTTATGGTTCCATACAGAACCGCAGCGGCAAGTGGAAAATCAATTTAATAACAGAGCTTTATCCTTTGCAGCACCAATATTAGCATAATTCTCCTTTATTCCTCCGTGTGTATGGACTAAGCCCTCAATCAGTGAAAGGAATTAGGTGTATAACATAAGGGACAAATACACATTAAACTCAAGATTGTGTGATTTTTTTTTTAAAACTTCAGGAGAAACATAAGCTGCTAAAGAAAGAGATAAAGGGGTGCCGCGACCGCTCCAACACCCAGAAGACAGTGCAGCACGAACCTGTGCATGGCAAACACATTGTGAGACGATGTAGAAGATGAACAATGAATAAAAGAATGGTGGAAGAACATAGATTCATGATGGTTCTATCTGCTCGGTCTACCACCGCGTAGGCGTCACGCACGCCGCAGTTTGCTTGCCGTCTGTTCTGATGTTTTGCCTCGTTAGTTTTAGCCTGAGATAACCAAAATAGCAGGGTGTAATCTTCTGCATTACTTGCCGTCACGAGTGCACCAATCACTGACCAAGCAGCAGGCTGCTTTCTGTCTATGGAACGTTTGTCGGCCCAACTTGGCCCGATGAGAGCACGCCCTAAGACGCGCCTGGTAACCATTATTAGACCTAATGGAAATGCTGTGCCGCAGGGTTAAGCTCGGCGAGAGAAGGTTCCAGTAGAAAAGTTCCAACACGCCAGAGTTTAGACACTTGGAGTTGTGCAAGCATCTACAGAATTGCCCACAGAGAGTTGCTGACAGCAAACGGAGGACGGCAAAGGTAAACAACAGGAGAGAGGGGTTAATGACATGCAGCGACGGTGGATGAATGCATGCAGAGTGGAATGGAGAAGAGCGGAGGAGAGGAGTTCGGCGCCGTGGAGGGTCTCCAAGCAGCCCCTGCCGACCGCAGCATATGGCTGAGGGTCACCGAGTCACCCGTAACTCTGAGCAAAGTTTCAGGACTGAATGTGTGGAGCTGGGGGACCTATTTACCCCAAGTTGGAGGAAGTTGAACTCTGTGATCTCAAAGGCTTCCGCCCCCTCAACGTAGCTGTATAAACTCCTAGAATCATAAGGAAAAATGAACGCAGAGAGAAACGCACTCGCGTTGGGAAAGCGTGTGTTGGCAGGTTGTTCCAGTACAATACGGTTGGATTCTTGTGACAGCAAGTTAACTTGTGTACAGATGTTCTTTGTACCCAACAGTGTCTGAGTTATCTGGGCAGACCTGCGGACTGCCTGAAAGCTGGTTGTTCAAATGGTTCCATTTTTTCATGAGCTATTTTTATGTTGGTCACTGCTTTATTCAAACCGCAATAATCAGTCATTGGTGGAACAACCTGCATTCACCTGGTGGCAGCCGACACAGGCACGAGCTCCCAATGAGCCGCCACACGGAAAATGTGATGGGACGTGACAGTGTGCCAGTAACACTTCATTACAGCCCTGCTGATGGGACTGCGCCCGCTGATGTGTCCTTCATATATCGCCACAAACGCATCGTTCAAACAGAAAAGTTTTCAGATTTGATCGGAAGAATCGTTGATGCAGAGCAGGTCAGAAAGCAGAGTTAAAAGACTTTTATTGGGGAATCAAGCACACGTGTGCGGATTTTTATTGCTCGAATGAAAGCGATGCTTCGCACTGTACAAAGTGTCTGGATAAAGGCGGGTCCCTGCCAGCCGCTTCCAAGAAGGTCACCGGGAAACCGTTCCCCATCAAACAACAGCGTATTAATTCAGTGATAGCAGCGTTTTCCGCGGCCGGTCCACTGACTCGCTGTCTCGTTGTCACGTCTTTGCTCAAGGTGTCCAAATCTGCAATATATATATCAAGTCCCAAGGCGGCGGCAGCCGACTGGTGAAACTTTCCCGTGATGTTGGTGGTTGGAAGATAATGAGGGCGAGAAACAGAGAGGCAGCCAGACAGAGAGACTCCAACATGAGCGCTTCAGACAACTTGAAAATATTCTCAAAGGTAAATGCAGCGGGATCCCAAAAACACAGCACAGAAATAGACACACAGCACAGATGAGGGGTTTGATAGTCAGGAAGGGCGCACATCCGACCCGGGGACGCCTTAATAATGGATGCTTTGCTCCCTTTTTCGCGTTGACTTATCTTCCCCTTTGCTTGCAGCGCAACAGAGTCGTCAAATAGGTCACATAGCAGACTCAGGCACAGCCATGTAGACAGAGAGGGGTCATGAGGAACCCACTGGGACACTGAGCACAAAGGAAGACCACCAACAAATGACTTTGCCTCGTTTGAAAGGTCAGGTTGCACTGATGCCATGCAAATACCCAAGTATTCGCGAAAGTGTGTAATCGTATGTTTCTGTGCGTGTGATAGTATAGATAATATGCCTCTGGACAGTATGGAACCACCTTGAAATCTAAGACTGGAAATTAAATGGGCTGAATGTGAAAGAAAAAGATGGAGAAGGCTGTCATAATGATGGAAATGGATTGCGTTCATGTCGTATTTCTCAGTCGTATTTCTATCTTCCGATAGTCTGATCACAGACTGAGATGACAGACCATGTCATCTCATGGTTCCTCTTCAAATCCCTCACTGAGCATATGTCCATCATCGTGCATACTGCATGTGCATCCAGAGAACATGTTCCCCCTGAAAAGGAGCTTTCTGGGGTACTTCAAGAGCCACACCACCACCACCCTGCTGTGACACAAAAGAGGACACACATCAATGGTTAACACCTTTCTCTGGATCAGGACCCTCT
>JASSRZ010000597.1:1317-12535 GCA_032164315.1 Malacoctenus gilli
GTGTGTGTGTGGGTTCCCACAGTGAGTTGGCAGAGTCCAGACTTCTGTGTGTGCAGGAGGAAGCCAGAACAGGTGAATGGATGACCGGATGGACGGACGGACGGATTCTGGTGCGAAAGCAAATGTTTTTTCTCGCCGCGGTCTGCCGCCGCTCTCACTCTCCGTCACCAAGTTAAATACCTGTTGTTGGTTTGTTTACATAAACCCATTCAGCCAGACCGCAGCAGCGGCGGCGGCGGCGGCATAATAAAACCGGCTTTTCAACGGCGACAAGCAGAAATTGTATTTATTGTGCTGCAGTGGGTTGCTCGCTGGTTGTTTGGGGACACACGCGCTTGCTCCTGTCACTTGTGTTTTTGAGCAGATTTTGACAGAGTGCGCTATACATTCCGTTCAGGTTGCCTGCGCCAGGCACACGTCCAAAGGCGGCTCGCCTCCCCGAGCCAAAACGCTCCTCAGCTGAGCGAGCGAGCGAGCGACGTGAAAATGACAAAATTGGACGCTCACGTTCGCACAATGTAGACAGGCGTCGGTACCACGATAATTCAATATTATTCCCTGATGTATTTTTGCATTTTGCACATTTGTTTGCAAACGTTTGCAGGAGAAAGCATCCGACTTGTTTTTCTCTCTGAAAAATGATGGCATCATTACGAGCTGATGCAGCCGTGAAGTGCAGACCAACTCTGCACCAACCAAATAATTCTGACAGGAGAAAAAAATAAATGACGCGACGTCCGCCGAGATTGATTCTCCCTCCCGTGTATATTTTAGGTGTCGGCAAGTTCCTCTGCTTGAAAAGCACCGAGCGTCTCCACTCAGAAAGGGAAGTTATTCAGGAAAGCGTCTCTCTGATAACGCTCTGATACGATCTCAGCGATTCACTCATCGTTCAGGTGAAGTTACAGCAGCCAGTGGGAGGAAGATGCTCTAAAATCTTGATGTTAAAGCACCTTGACTGGAATAATTTAGGAAGTGGTGGAAATGAAGGAAAAACCGGCGTCGATTTGAGGATAAAGCTCATTTCTGCAAGTTCATTGTGAGTTAAATTCCGTGTTCCCTCTCTAAACAGGAGTTTGGTGATATAGTAACAGCTTTAACTGAAGCTAATGCCTGAGACGTGATGTTTACTTTCTATCACGCGATATTCGCAGCGTGTTTTATCTCCGTGTTGTTCCGAGATCTTCGGAAAGGCGCCGTTTTTTTTCCCCGCAGAATGAATTCATCTCGAGGAAACTCTCTTGTTGCCGTCACATTACTCTCTTGACGTTTTAATCACGGCGTGCAGAATCCGACCACATCCACGCAAACCCAATTGTATGGACTCGGAGACAGCGAGTCAGCAAAACCCTCCGCCGCTGCCGCCGCCGCCGCCATGCCAGAGACAATCAGAGCGCCTGGAAAAGAAACGCGGCGTGACGGCATCTGCCAGACGGCGGAGAATCAAAGCCCGTTCGGATGTTGGGGCTCTTTGGCAGAGTGGCACGCTTTGCGCAACAAATAGGAGAGGAAAGGTGACAAACATCACGGCTCTACGTAAACAACACCCTCAGCGTTTCTCCATCATGCGCGTCGTTTATTATCACAATCGGGAGAAAGACAACAAAGCGGCGTCTTTGTGTGTTTGGAGAGTTTCTGCTTATGCAATTCGTTGTTTGGTTTCATCGCAAAAAAAACAATTCTGGAAAAATATTCCGACGCCTTCTGAAGTCTCGGAAAATTCAGACAAGCACGCTGCCAGAGGGTCCGATCCGGACCGCTGGACCATGACGCACACTTGTGGTTTTTCCAGATACTATTCCCCTTTAAAATGTGTATTTGTGTGTTTTTTAGAGCAGACAAAACACAAGACTGAGAGCCAGACCTGAACCACTGCAGCACCGGGAAAGAATCGAATTGCTTGATTAGCAGGGCTGCGTGCTCCAGCTGAAAAAAACCTGGTGACACAAGTTGCATCATCTCAAGAACAAAAGTCCCCAAAGAAATTTTTGCTCGTTTTTGTATCAGTTTCTTAAAAATTCTATCAAATTTCAACATTTTAGGATTGTTTCGGCAAGTTTTGCACCGAAATAACTGTCCGATTTTCGCTCCGATTTGACTGTCGTGTTGATGTGGTCTTCTGTCCCTCTGGATCTGACCAGGATGTCCCCTGGCCGGTTTCCGAGACGCGGTTCGGAAGAAGGTCGGCGGCGAGACGGACGCGCCGGCTGACTCTCCGCGATCGCACCCCAGAGCCGGATGTCTGTCCAGGCAGCTCCCCCCCCCCCCCCACCCACCCTTCCCGCTCTCTGGAGGCCGGCGATCAATTCTCATTTCACTTCATCCCTTTTGAAGACGGGTCTCGTGGCGTGGGGGTGGGCTCCATCGCAAATCTGAGCCATTCATCCCGACGCCCTGGGGGGGGGGGGTTTCCGCTGATGGGATGATGACAGGTAAAGAAAAAAAAGCCCCCCCCCACCCCCCCCCCCTCTCTCTGGCTGCTGCGTGTCTCCAGGAAGCTCTTTTTGTGATCAACGACTTCAATTTGCTTTCCGCGTTCCCGTTTACACTCAAACCTGTCTCTTTAGCACAAAGCGGGAATTACCTGCGTTTTTCCGTCACTTTCTTTCAACAGTTCCCCCACATAATTGGCGCAATCATGCCTTTTTTTAAAGCAACCAAAACAACAACAATAAAAGGACGTTGTAATTCCTTCGTTGATGGAAGAATGTCTTTCGAACGACCCGCCCGCTCCGTCGTCTTCGCGTTTGACTGACAGCTTTCTCGTTGGCTTACACTCCGCCGGATTTCGCCTCGGCAAACTTCCACCCAATTAAGTTTGGTATTAAACTTTAAAATCCTGATATGTTTTATTGATCCCCCCCCCCCCCCCCCCGAATCTCTCAGGGGGGCATTTTTCACGTTCTGCACTCGGAGCGGCCCCGAGCCAATCGTGATCAATTCACACATCAATCTCCAGCCGCCGCCGCAGCTGCCCGTAAGCTCCTTTTCTGCCTCTCTTCAAACATTGACTCTCGTGCTTGGCCCGAATCCTCAACCATCCAGCGGAGGTAATTACTTATTTCATATCAGATCCTCAAAGCACGGAGGTGCTCGTCTCTCTTACAATGGAATAAATCACAGGTGGAGGGAGGGGGACGAGGAGCGGGAATATACCAAAGTATGGTAATTCCCTCTTTGAAGAGAGGATGATTACAGACAATTTATAAAGAAGAGGTCAGAGCGACGCCGAACAGATCGTAAAACAGATTTATTGCTCTCATTTTCCTTCGCTATATTCTCCGCCTCGCTCCGAATAAGTCAGAGCTTTGGGAGCCGAATCGGAGCAATTGTTTTTTGTTTTTTTTATCATAACAAACGCGAGCTGTCTGGAAAACAATGCCGAAACCAACAAATCAGGAACGACGAGGGAAGAGACGCATACCGGTGACGAAACTCGCCCCGCCGCCCGGCGTCACCCTCGACGCGAACTCGCCCAAAATCACACGTTCATCGTGTTTTCATCCTTAAGACCACACACGTGTGAGCGAACGTGCTTCCTTTGCTTTTCGTTCCTTTTTCTCTCTCACTCTTCTGGCTTTGTTTTTTTTTCCCTTTAACTCTGGGCCGCTATCCAAGAAAAGTCTCTCCAGGGGTAAACGAGTGTCTATAAACAAAAGCTTTCCCTTCACACCCACTCTCCATTCAGAGGCACCGAACGTACAGCGAGCAAATCGAACATTATCCAACATTTTACTCAAGAAAGTGCTGATCAGGACGTCTCACCGTCGCTGAGGTCATAGAAATAGATTCAAATGAGAGATGCGAGCGTCTTATGGCGTCCATTTTTGGTCAAAACAAACACCCGCAGAAGGGAATTTGTTTAGATTTGACGCCAAGTTGGTAGTGAAATGAGCTTCGTCCGGGGAGTAACAAAAGCAGCTCCGACCACAACAATGAGAAGAATTCACACGCCGACGACGTTTCTGCGAGGATTCCTCCATCTTGGACGGCTCATCAGTTCCTCACGGGAACACCGCAAGACGGACAATCACGTTGGGTGACAATTTAGAGTTGATGTGTACAGAGAAAGTCACCACACACGCACACAGAGGGAGGAAATCAACCGAATCCAGGCTGCGAGGCGGGGCCACGAACAACTACACCGCCGTACAGCCCCCCCCTCGCCCCCTGTGCATTGTGAAGAAACAAGAAAAAACACGCCGGAAGCGACTCCAAAGCTGCATGTCGAACACAGGAAGGAGGGGTGGGGGGGCCCTCCTGGTCCCCGAGGGCCACGTTTCGCCGTGTTTTCTGGCTCCGGCGCACCTGAATCTAATGAACGTGTCATCATGAAGCTCTGCAGAGAGCGCGGCGGCTCATCGCTGCCAGGTGTGCCGGAACCGTGACCACGCTGGACCGTTGCCCCCGACGACCGGGTGGGAATATCGCCGAAACGAGCGCCGGCGAATGCGAATCCTTCCGCGGGAAACACTGAGCGTCTCCACGTTCAGACTTTACATTGATTACGTGACCTACTTAGCTCCGTTTCAGGCAGCTGGTGAATTTCATTAATCCTTCATGGAGACACTTTTTGTGGGGACCGCAAAACACACACACACACGTACACACGGTAACCTCGAGAAGCCAGCTCGATGTTCAGCCGCATGAATCTGTCACATGAAGCGGCGTGAAGAGCGAAAAGCCACCCGAACGTCCCCGCCTCGCCCTCTCTCTCGCTCTCTCTCTCTCTCTCTCTCTCCGGCTTCTCCCCCCAAAAAAGCGGTGCGACTTGTCAGAGTAATTTCCTTCACTTTGAAATTAGCGGCTTCTAATAAAATTTTAATTCCGTTATTACAAGCGCGGCAACGCCTGAAGTGCTGCCCCCCCGTAAGCCCCGCCGAGCTTATGGAAATGTATCCGCCAGATGCACTTAAGCCTCGCGAAAGTGAATTTTAATTTGGTGGAAATTGGCCGAGTTCATTAGCGCTGCGTCGCGCGAGCGAGAGAAAGTCCGACCGCTCGTCTGACGCCGGCTCAATCCGGCCCGGAAAAGGGACGCTGTCCCGGCGGGACGGCCGGGTCGTTCCACCTGACAAGACTCCAGAGGGTCCCCTCAGAGTCAATAACGGCGTTTACACCAGATTACTTTCGACCCAAAAAAAAGAGGGAGGGAAAGAAGTTGGTGCAATTTCCTCTCTTCCATCGGCGCCAGTAATGGCCTGAAATCTATTTCAGGAAGGAGAGAAACTGTGACTGATGAAGGCTAAATTTCCCCGGAGAAACAAACAACAACAACAGCACACGAGTAGCACTTGTTTCGGGGGTACTTCTCACGCGACGTCGAGGAGAACACGGTACAATCGGTGAGCCCCTCCGCGATGAAAAATAAATACTCTAATAGGTGCAAAATAGATGTATCTTGTGACAGCTTGACGGCTTTTTAATAAACTGTCACATCCAGGCTTTTCTTACCATAAACTCTGTTTGCAAATACGCAAACAGCTCGCAGCACAAGCTGTCTTGTGTTTTCACGCCCTGAAATATTAAATATTAGCAGTCGGCCTCATGAATTGAAGATGTGTTCTCGCATCGGTGCCGCTTCTCCCAAAAGCTGTCAGCGTGTTCGGCGCGGGGAAGGGGAGGCGGGGAGCCCGGAGAGAGGGATCAGTACCACCGCATGGCTCGATCCCCGTCGAGTCGATGTGTACGTCGTGTTCGAGTGCGCTTGAGCAAGGCGCCGATCTCGTGACGACGTGGAGCGGTCGGTTTCTACGGAAATTGGAAGTTCCGTCTTCTGGGATCGAGTCGAACAATCGGTCGAATACTTGGCCACTTTAGCTGTATGTTCGGGGTTTTGTTCAAGGTTTTCTGTGAACATAGGGTCCCGGTTAAAGTTAGGGTAAGAGCTGAGGGCCGGGGGGGGAATAATTAATCGTATAATTGCCCTTTAAGGCAGGGGTGTCGAACTCCGGTCCTGGAAAGCCGGCGTCCGCCAAGTTTTGGACGTTTCTGTTTCTCCGACACACCTGAATTAATTAGGGGATCATTGGCAAGTTTCTGCAGGATGATGACACACTGATTTAAAGAAGGGAGACATCCAAAACCTTTAGGAGTTTGACACCCCTCATTTAAGGAGTTAACTCTCGAACCTCGTGATTTCTAGCCCAACATACTCCAAGTAAGCTGATTTTCCTGGAACTTGTTCAGGGTTTTTTAATCAAACATAACATCAGGTTCCGGTTTGAGGCTTGGTTTTAGTTAAGGTTCAGTTTGAGAAAGACTTGAGGGGTGTCCCATTTCTAAGTCACAATAACCCTTAACACTTGGTTTTGAGGGTCGAGATTGAGGGTTAAGGGGAGAATTGGAATTGGGCCTTGTTCCGTAAGGTAATTGAAGGCTAACCTCGGATTGGACCAGGGACCTTTGGATCTTCGGTCCAATACTCCCCTAAACGAGCTATTTGACTTATTAAAGATAGTTTGGGGTCCGGGTTTGAGTTGGATCAAGGGTGGGCATTCCTGGTCCTCCCGGGCTGCAGCCCTACATGTTTTCAACGTGTCCCTGCTCCAAAACACACCTGAATCTCGTCAGTGTCGTCACGCAGCTCTGCAGCAGGAGCCCGATGGCCGGCAGCTTATTGCAATCAGGTGCGTTGAAGCTGGAACACACTGAAAACATGCCGGGCTGCGGCCCTCCGGGACCAGGAATGCCCACCCCCAAGTTGGAGTTCAAGTTACAATACACACAGGCGAGATCCTCTTCTCCATTTTTAGGTTGGTCACATATCGGAGGATCGCTGGGAAATCTGAGAGTACAAGTACACATTATATTCGTGACACACACACACACACAAGCGCAGAGCTTTTAACTCGCTTCGAAACAGAATGGCATCACTGTAATAGCATTTAGTCATAAAAGGAAATTAATGTTGTTGAATAGCATTTTTCCAGAGTAGCTGAGCAATGAGTTCACTCTCATAAAGCTGCCTCCATAACATTAAAAAAAAAAACGCATAGTAAAATACTAAGAACTGCTCGCAAGGGCTCCGAGTAAAGACGGCAGTGAAACAGCGACGAGGCTGAGCCGCCGGCCCCGCCCTGGGGTCCGGGTGGTCCGACTTCAGACCCTCACGGGTCTCACACACCTGGATCCAGTAATTGGCTCGTTTCGGCAGCTTGAAGACGAGACAGTAATTCAATCCAGGTGTGTTGGAGCAGGAAGATGCCGGAACGTCTTGGGAAGGAAGGACGCCTCTGCTTTCTGACCACAACAGTTTGCAATTTCTTTACATTTCAAAGATCTGAGTAAACCTGGGAAACTGATGCTTTTACTTTGAAGGTCCCTGCTTTGTTTGTTGGTGAAAGTGGGCGTGTCCACTTCTGTTTGCCTTGATTGGCGTTTTTTCCGTTCAATTGGATGATGATGATAGAAATCAGGTGCGTTTTTGAGGTCAAAGCCAAACCGTGACTCCGAAAAACATAAATATGTCCAAAAATGAGTCGTAAATGTCTTCTTCTGTTATAGTTTAGGATTTTCTGACATCAGCCTGCATGTTTGTTTTATTGGTTGGAAAAAAAATAGGTCAAAACAAAAGCGGAGAGAAAGAAAACTTCCCGAGGTCCCCGGAGAAAAAGCGCCATCACACCGACACGGACGTTGATTTGCCACCTCCTCACGTACTGCCCTCCTCCAATGAGGACAGCGGGAGGAGGAGGAGGAGGAGGAGGGGGGGGGTGTCTCTCCATAAAAGGGCTGAGGCCTCATCGGAAAAGACTCGTCTCTCCCTCATGCAGAGCAGCGCTGACACGAGTCAGAGTAAGATCCAACGGGTGGGGATTACTCCTCTGTATTTCACTCATGTCGGCACTTGTCACATGTGGTGTGACACTTGAAGTCTGGGCGCCGTGGCGGGCCTGAAGAAATCAAATGTGAAGGCTGCGTCTGTTGATTTTGCCGCTCCTTTTTACAAATGTTCCACCGTCTGTGGGAAAACCCAAGACTTTGAATAAAAAAACCCTATTTTCTTCTTCTTCTTCTTCTTCTTCCCCCGTCTGAAATAAGAAGCAGAGCGGCTGATTGACACGCTCTTTGGTGCAGTTTTCTTTTTCCTTGTGTTTCCAAGTTGGTGTTTTGGAGGGATTAAGATCAGTGTGACGCTTGAAGTTTTCTTGTCAAACTTTCCATCGAGAAAGTGTCTCCTCTCAGTCGCTCGCGACTTTTTCGCACCCCGTCGAGGAACGAAGCGGAGGCTTGTTCGTCTCCCTGCGAAGAGACGAAGAAGCTCCTCTGAAGGTCTCTGTGGCTGAATGAGGTCAAAACAAACACGACACGCAGCAGGCTGAATTTGATCCGTAGGCTCAAGTCGGAGGCCCGGCGGTCCGACACAGACATGCTGCAGCCCCTCCCTCTCCCAGACGGTCCTCGATGGTCCACGGTCCAGCTTGTTCTCAATCACTTCCTGCTCCAACACACTGGAATCCAATCAGCGTCCTCTGGAGGCGCGATAACGAGGCGCTGCTTCCAAGGAGGTGTGTTGGAGCCGTGGCCCTCCAGGACCAGGTGTGCCCACTTCATGCTCAACATGGTGGTCTTTTCTCTGTGTTGTTACGGACATAAAAGGACCTCCGGCCATCGATCTTCTCACACGCTCGTCCAATCAGAAGTCAGGACAGCTGGTGTCAATCAATAGCAGATGTTATTTCAGGTACTGCTCGTTTGTTTCACTTCTCCAGTCAACACCTTCAGTTGACTGTTTATTTCTTTGTTTTGGAAGCTTCCGCGCTCATGAAACCGCCACATTTTCTCCGTTTGTGTTACCTTTTCCCAGTCGTCTCCAAACTTTAGAGTTCGCTTGGATTCAGACCCAATTTTTATCCGGATAATTCAGACACTTTTTGCGAATTTATTCAGGAAAAAAAGGAAAACAAACAGCTGTAACCTGCTAGTTTTAGAGGAAAAATTATGTTTCAGACCTTTTCGTAACCTTTGTTTCTGAGGTGGCAAACAGCGCCTACATGCTTTTTTTTTGTCTCTGTGGGTGTCTCATGGTATTTGCTGAAGCGAGTGCCGCTTTTCGCGGCGAGACGAGCCGGCGTTTGCTCTCCAAGGTTCCGTCGGCATAAAAGACTTAATGAACTCCATATAAGAACCTCCGAAAGTGACATAATACGCAGACGATCACCAGCAAGAGAAATGTCACATGCCGAGACTTCTCCGTGAACGCTTTTATATTCCGGATCCTGCTCGAAATAAAAATGACGCCGTTCATTTTTTAATCATGTTCCGAACAAGGACATGCCGGCGAACCCACATCTGTGACATTTCCAGGGTCAAAGCAATAAAAGAGGGAGGACAGTGCTGTCAGTCATCTATTGTTATTAAATACCAGATTCACGCTTTTGAGACTGCTAATAAAAATGTGCAGCGGTTCCTTTGGAAACCGGCAGGAACAATAAGAGGAGGTTTTATGGCTTTTAACCCTCGAATGGTGACTGTGCGGAAGCCGGATCATAAAAAGACGAGGCCGTGATGTTGGAGACGACGCTCACTGCTTCCTAAAGGGACGTTTCGCGGTTTGTTCCCCACCTGCTTCAGATTTGGGAAGACGCAAACGTATGGAGGGGAAAAACTGCAAGCAAACGTGATGGAAAAGTGAAGCCACAAACTCGGTTTCCAGTCACTACTTTTTTTAAAAAAAGAAGCTTTGCTGCAGCAGCAGATCCGGACCGGCTGAAAAACCCCAAAGACTGCAGCACTTTGAGCCTTCAGGGTTTTGATTCGGCTCCGTATCGCTGCTCGGCTTCATGCGCACAACACCGCGCGCCAGGAGATGTGAGCACATGTTCCTCCAGGCCACGAAGAAAAGAGAGAGAAAGGTCAGAGGTCAACTTATCGCAGCATCAGTGGTGTTAGCGAGGCTTCACTCGTGCCCACAAACATAGGAGAGCTTCAAATTACACTCCTACGCTACGATGGGCTCTATGTCCGTTTTGTTTCCGAGAACCGAACCATTTGGACGTCATGCTGTCACAACAAGTCCTTGTTTGGATCACTGTTTCCTGGATAAAGGAAAAAAAGTGACGAGGAAGAAGAAATTACGCCTAATCAGATGCCGGTCGTCCGTTTGTCGACCATCAACAGAAACTCTTAGTTTAACTAACTTAACCTGAGATTTGATTGACGATATTGTTAAATCTGTGAGGTACAATTCAAGTGTCGTGACAACTTCCACCTGATTCGTTTGATACCTTTTGCAGTCGAGCAGCCACAGAAAGGAGAGACTCAGACGGATTCTCTTGGTATTCGTGGCTGCAGATGTTTTCTGTGCAGAACGGTGAGCACACATGACGCTTCATCAGCTGCACGCTCGACCTCGACCTCTGTGCCGCAGGCTGTGTGTGTGTGTGTGTGTGTGTGTGTGTGTGTGTGTGTGTGTGTGTGTGTGTGTGTGTGTGTTTGTGTTCCACAAAATGTTACAACAGGGACAGTGCGTGTTCTCTCTCCTACGCTCCGGCCTCTGGATCTTATTCGCTGGTAAATATGACGCCTGTGTCTAAAAAGGTCTCCCCGTGTCTTCGAGGTTTGGGACCCGTGAAGGTCACGGCGCGACCCGCGGCAGACCAATTCGGACCTCCTCCACGCGGCGTCCGCCCTGTCGCCGCTTCTTCCGCGGCTCATTACCCCGACGGCGCTCGCCAGCCACGCGGCCTCGCGGCTCAGGGGTTGACAGATGGCTGGCGAGTGGACTCCATTAGAGGCGGGCAGCTGCTGGCGCCCCGACACCGGGTCACGGCGCGGCGCCGGGGTGAAGTAGGTATCCCTCCCTCTGTTGAGATGTGTGACAGCCTGACAAGGTGTCACCCACTCAATTAAGGACTGAAGGACAGCGAAGCTCAAACAAACGCGTGAGATTCAGAAAAACACACCAACACCTCACAGCAAAAGGTCGCTGGGGTCGAACTTGTCCTTTTCTTTTCTGTTTTATTGTTTATTGCTGATCTTCTGGCTATCTTTACTTCATAGACTGACCTTTGAGCATTTAGAGCATCTTCCCCCCACTAATTGTAACTTTACACACTGCGGAAATCTTGTCTGATCTCCCCCAGGAACACTTCTACGACACACTGCTAAGATGAGCTAACAGTGTCCAGAGATTGACAAGTACCGTATTTTCCGCACTATAAGGCGCACCTAAAAACCTCCAATTTTCTCAAAAGCTGACAGTGCGCCTTATAGT
>JASSRZ010000598.1:0-12534 GCA_032164315.1 Malacoctenus gilli
CATCTCTTTCCACACCTGCATCACTCTTTTGGCTGTGCCCTCCAAAATGTTGTGCATGGGGTCAATGACATGCATCCCAACTGGGTCAAAATAAGGCAGTTCATAAAGTACACTGTACCTGGCGCCATATATACCCTCAAATCTTGCAAGTCAACCTTGTTATCAGTTGTTCGTGGAAGTTCCTTTAAGCACTTTGAAAAACCCATTTTGCCATGTGGCCTAGAAATCCTCCAGTCTTGCGAGATGCTGGAATATCATTTGACAAACACAGTAAAACTGCTCTGTACAGTTGCTTCCCTAGAGCAGAAGAATCAGAAGAAGAGTTCATTTAAATCATTAACAAGAGGTTTCAAATATATATTGATATGCCCTTTTGGCTCACGTGGCCCAGGAATTATCCCTGCCACAATAATATTCTCCTCCTTAAATCTTTCCTCACGAGGCAAATTCATTACAATAAGATACATAACGCCTACTGAATCTTTAACATCAAAGCGAAATTACATGCTTCAGACAGGAAGGGTTTGCCCTCATAAAACTGGAAATCTTTCCATCATGTACAGTATGTCACCATATACACCATCACTCACATCACGTTCCCGCCACTTTTCACAGGCCTCTAAAAACCCAGGTCTCTGGGTCAGATCTTGTAAACTCTTGAAAATGTTTCTGTAACAAAAGGTATGTTTAGGATATAAATATGTTGCTCCTTGTTTTCCAATGACAGTTTTCAAGAGCAAGGTTCCACATTCTTCACAACGGTGTTTAAGGACATGCTTTTTAAAGTCAACATGCCTGTATCTTGCAGATTTTTTCCTTACACCTCTCCCATCTCTCACTATGACTGTTGCTTCCTCAATGGTATACAGTTTGTGACATTTTGGACATGACACATAGTGAATGAAATCATCTCTGTTCAGAAAAGGCAGTTTTCTGAATATATACATTGTAGAGGGAATTTTTTTGGACAAATTCTTCAATATATCTAGTCTGCAAATGCTACCCAGAGCAAAAAGAAATGACTTGATCAGATTCAAAAGTGCAATGTAGGCATTGTCTGAAATGGTAAAATATGACTTCCACACAGTAATATGAAGAATTAAGAATGCTAACCACGAAGTCTGAACATCATCAATTCTTTCATCATTTTTGCCATACCTCTCACCATCCTCCACACCTTCTTCTGTTTCTTCCTCCATCTGTTCAAATTCGTTGTTCCCTTGACAGGCTTCTCCATTGTCTTCTTCTCTGTTTCCTATGTCTTCTTCACTGCCTTCATTGTCTTCTTCACTGCCTCCAATGTCTTCTTCACAGCCTCCAATGCTTTCAGAGCTTGCACACCCTGTAATTAAAGTAATATGCCATCAACAAAAGCTAAATTTTGACATTCAACTTCCTGACTAAGTGCATTTGAAGTATTTTACTAAACAGTATTCTTTTAAAAGTTCACTATGAAATATGCACTGCACTGTTGCCCATCAAACAAAAACTGGTTTTCTGCCAGAAACTGATTATGCCGGAGACACGTCAGAATGTCAAAGCAGGTGTTGTGCCAAAATAGGGAAACAGATACAAGATCGAACAGAGAATTGACTGACTGGTATCGCATTAGATTAAAAAATATTTAATTGAAAATAAAATATTAAAAATTAATATTGTACCAAATATGTTCACTGGTATTCAGTGTAAACCGGTATACTGTCCAGCACTATAGGGCAAGTTTCACAAGTTTGTGACACAACTGAAAGAAGGAACACTTCAAGAATGTTTGGGGAATTTGTTTGTAGATTATTGGAATTTTTTTTTTCATCTCATCTTAATGATTTGTCCTCTGGATAGCAATGAGGGTTTGATTGTGTCCCATACAAGAGACAAGCACGTATTTGCACACATGGGCTGGTGATGTCAAAGTTCACGGGGAAAACACAAGCTTTTATTGATTACTTACACTGTTTAAAAAATGCAACAAATTAAACAAATTCAAGAGTATAATACGAAAAGCCTTTCTTGTATTAACTATTGAAGTGACTTCATCACCAACAGGGGTAAATGTCAGTTCATGTGTCTTAACATGATTTACTGTTTTTCAAACACCTCAAAAGAAACTCCTCCATCCAGACAAAATACTCATACTAATATTCACAAAATACTGTTAGCCATTCTTAGAAACAAAAAACTATTTTTGTGGCCATATATCTAAATATGGTATGTCTGTACAGATAAAAAACAGGAAATGTCATGCTGGCTTTTTCAGTTAGAGCAGTACATGTTAAAGTGCTGGAATATTAGCCTGTCTTCTGCAGAGGTGGGCTGTATTGCATTTTATAAAGCAGAATGAAATTAACAGTAGGGGAAACACTGTTGTTAAAATACTGGTTAAACTTTACCTGTATGGGGCTGCAATTCATCATAGAGGCCTTGACTGCCAACATGCTCACCACTCTCCTGTAAATATCAGATAAGATGTGTTAAAAATATATTTTGCTTCCAATGTTTTTTTCTCACTCACATTGAGTAACACATCAAGTAACCAAAAAGTAACAAAAACCCATTTTGTCAATTCAAAAATGTTTCCATAAATAAAAAAAATAGTCATGACTCAGACTCAAATCTGCTTTCGTGTTAAATATATGTAAATTTTACACACTTTACCTTTTTTCCGCCCACTATTCCATGGCATCCACTGTTTTGTCCATATTTTTGTCGATGTTCATAATAACTGATTTTTCAGACCATCTCCATGCAGTGATCACACCACATATATCTAGATTGCTTTCTAAAACGTCCAGCCTTTCTGGGCATTGGCATCCTGAACAAGGAAAAACAATTTTTTTTAGCAATCTTCTATTTACCATCATTACCTTTAGCAGTATTTGAAGCTGGTCCAGAAATATTTTAGTAGAATGTGTAATATCGTATATATTAAAGTGTCCACATCACCTTGGAATATCGACGGTGACAATCTGCAGAGATCTGACAGGAAAAGTGGTTGGGCGCAAAATGCCGCTTGCTGCTCAGTCCATCATATCCCAGTCATTCCAGCTATTCGGGAACTTCAAATTCAAGGAACTATTTTGCGGCGCAAAATGCATTACAGAAATGCGGAAGAATGGAGTTTTGGATGCCATCCGCCAAATAAACAGAAGAAGAAGACGACGACGCCGACACCGAAGAAGAAAACGAGGAAGACGAGACTTCCACGAGGAAAAAAGTGCGGAAAAAACGAGTTGAGAATTTTTGTATTGTTTGAAGGTATTTCATGATGATGCCCCAAAAAATTAGAAAAACGGATTGAGGTTTGTTATTCGGATTCAGATGAAAGCGAGGAGTTAAATAAGACCCCAAGGATGAAGTCAAACAAGACCGCCGGTAAAGCAAAAAGGAGCCTCAGTGGTGACTCCAGCCGGTCCACAAGGAACCAAGAGACCGCTGGTATTACGGGAGACGACATTTGGAAGCAAGCTGAGCAAGCCAGATTGTAGTGAAGGCTCACGATATTTTATATTTAGTTTGTCCAGCAGCCTATAAATCTACAGTTTACAGTTCTTACAGTTCTCTAATGCCACTTTATTTGTTTATTTTCGTTGAATGTTTAATATGCAAATTCATATGATTGTGATGTTCTGAATGTGGAACCTATTTGTTTAAGTTTATATTGAGGTGAGGGTAGTTCGAGGCTAAGTTTATTCTAAAGGCGTTCGTGAAACTACAGCAGCCGCACAGGTTTTCCGGCGGTCGGGACCGGACTCGCAGACAGTCGGGCGTGAGCGCAGGCAGAGCGCGGGAGCGGACGGAAGGTTAGAGTGGAGAGCGGGTAACAAGTCCGTGGAAACCGGTGCTCCTCTGGTGTGGACTGTGGCCATCGCTTTGGGAGTTTGGACTCCCTTTGTGAACATCAGAAATCGCGCGGAGCGCTCTCGTGAAGAGGACCGCGGCTGGCTAATTGGGCTAACGTTAGCTCGCATCGTCAGTGGCCGTGAAGCAGGACCAGAGGAGCTACCGGCTAATGGGAAGCTAACTGAGTCGACTGCTGTCCACGAGGACCGGACACCCGCGCTTCGGCTGACATCGTAACGGTGCGTTAATCGACATTCCCCCCTCGCTTCGTCTGGACCCCCCCTCCAACCGAGCTCAACGCTACAGCTATCGCCACCGTCGCCATCGGACCCTTAGGTCTACAGGACATCGCCTCCACAAGCTTCACCCGGCCACGGCGGTACCGTTAGACCATTAATAAGGAATTTGAGTGTTTGCATTGATATTGCATCGTGTGTTTCACCCCCTTATATTTAAGGGGGGCCATGCCAAAGGCAAGGCGCCCCTTACTACTATTGTGCTGGCTTATTCCGCATATTATTATAATAGTTCTCATTTTTCCGCCGACTTTTCGGCGCGCGAGCGACGGACACGGACTTGTCGCAAATTCGGCACGCAGGTGCGGCCCAATTGGGTGAGGTGTGCTCGCGAGTTTCGTGTAAATACGTCGTGGCGTTACCGCGGCAACGGCGAGAAAGCGGGCGTTTTTTCCCCATATACATGAATGGGGCGGCCAAAAAACCTGGCACAAACCCAGGCCACTTCGAGGCCTAATCGCTCAGCCTCACGACGTCGCAGAAACACCGTTCGAAAACTGAGCCGGTCACAAGAGATGCAACTCTGACATATTGGAGCCACAAGTCTGGATGTCACACGCTTTTGCCACAGTGGTCGTTGAAGTTTCGGTAAAAACGCAAAAATCGCAGATTCTGCTTCTCACTCTAACGATGACATCACTCACTCTAAATTTCAGGGGAAAAGTGAAAAGAAAAAAAACAGAACTCCTCAAATTCGGTTTGGCCGTGACAAGTTGTTGCTCAAAACGTAGCTACAGGCCACCTCTTTCATGTGATGTGACCGCGGTTGAGCTGGGCCTCACGGTTTTCGAGCTACGGGCCTCAGAGTCCAGACAGTCCCGTCCGGCTCCCATTGTAAAGTATAGGAGAAGAGGACACATTTTCCGACGAGCTCCCAAAATGCACCTCATTTTAAAACTGCCATAAAAAATGAACTGGAGGGGGGGTAGCCAAAAACCAAAAACACTCAGTTGAGCGGCCGACCCTCGTGGCGCTCACGGTTCAAAAATTTTTCAGATAGCTGCTACGGTTCAATCACAATCGTGAGGAGTTCGGGGTGAACGATCTGCTCAAATCTCACTTTTCTGCGTATTAAGTGTGCCAGATTTTCACGCATGCACACACACACCGGCTCAGGTCAGCCAATCAGAGGCCTCGCTGGCCTGTTTTTTATTCAATTTTCAAAACGCTACTTGTCGGAGGCGCAGCGACGGATTACTACCAAAATCGGCACACGTTTGCGGGCACTTTTTCCCCATTGAAATGAATGGAGAGGCTGAAAAACTCGGCACAAACCCAGGCCACTTTGAGGCTTTATGACTCAGCTTCATGACCTTGCACAAACGCCATTCGATGATCGACATGGTCATAAGACATGCAACTCTCACATATTGGAGCGACAAGTCCGCATGTTGTACGGTTTGGCCACAATCGTTGTTGATGTTTCATGAAAATTCAACGGGCAGCAGCCCAAGGAGCCCTTTAGAATTGCATTGGAAATTTTAGTCGCATAGATGTCATTGTGCTGCCCGATTTTTCGGCGCGCGATAAGTCCGTCCCACAGTAATGGACTTGTCCCATATTCGGCACGCAGGTGCGGCTCAATTGGGTGATGTGTGCTCGGAGGTTTCGTGCATGTAAGTCGTGGCGTTACCGGGGTAACGGCGAAAAATGCGGGAGCTTTTTCCCCATTGAAATGAATGGGGATGCTGCAAAGCGGGGCCACTTTTCAAAACGCTTCTTTTCGGAGGCGCAGCGACAGGCGACTACCAAAATCGGCACACATGTGCGGATCGATTGGGTGAACCGAACTTGTATACAGTTTTTACAAAAGTCATGGCGTTCCAGAGTAAACGGCGAAAACGCGGGCGCTTTTTCCCCATTGAAATGAATAGGGAAGCTGAAACACGGGTCAAAAACCCAGGCCACTTCGAGGGTTAATCGCTCAGCCTCACGACCTCGCACAAACACTGTTGGACGATCGAGACGGTCACAGGACATGCAGCTCTGACATATTGGAGCCCCAAGTCCGGCTGCCACACGGTTTGGCCACGACGGGCCATGGCCCATGGCCCCCCTTCAAAATTTCTTCAGAAATTTTTTGAGTTTAGTTTCCTGTATATTTGGCGGAGGTATAATGTGCACTAGCTGCCATTGGCTTTACTGGAGTGAACTCTGAGAAAAGAAGGAAGGAAAAAGGATGTGTCATGTCCACATTGGATACGGAGGGCACAAAGAGGGGACAAGAACGCAAAATTATTGCAAGGGAACGCAAAAGTGCAGGCTAAAAACAGTTCCATTTTTCTGGTGACTCCGTAGACGCCCGAATTACTATCAAAGCAAAAATATGTTCATACAGGGACGACAATCGTCCATGGAAATGCGGAATTCCGTCGTTTTATCTGCCATTTAAAAAAAAAAAGAAAAAAGCAAATTCGCAAGAGAGAGATGTCGAAAAGTCTTAGGAAGCCCGCCCCCGAGGACCCAGTTTGGACACCCCTGCCATAATATGACAAGCGGCAAGCCTTCAGTCAAAACGGAGCTGGCTTGACAAGGATAACACGTGACATATTATGCAGAGCTGAGAGGACATCTGAATTTTTTTGTTGAGAAGCCTGCATCTCAAATTTTTTTCTAGAAAAAAATTAAACACTCTCAGTCCTCATGTAAAGACTAACTAAAGGTTACTTCAAAGTGAACATAACTCCGTTTTCTTCAGGCTGGTTGCTGATATGTGATAATATAGTGACATGTTTGTTGCCGTTATTGGCGTGAAAAAAAGTCATGTTTCTTCTCTTCATAACCCTGTCCCATTTTGCTGTTAGTCACTTAAGTTGGTTGTTCAAAAATAGGCTGTATTTGCACAGATTTTTTGTAATATATTTCTGAACATTGTTTTCTGTATTCCCAGCCTTGTCTAACAGTGATCCATAACTGAAATTTTAACGATAACTCTTTTTCAGGGCTTTGTCAGGCATCCAAAAAATACTGTCTAAGTTCGAGGACAAAGTGGATGGTATTAATGAGACCCTTTTGAGCATAAAGGAGGATCTAAACCAACAGAAGAAAGCTGAACCAGCAGATGAACACTTGCATGTTCAGAGGATCCCAAAAGCCCTATGCGTAAGTTGTATTTCTGGCTTGATGTGATTGATGACTTAATGTGATGAATGACTTACTTGCTTACTTCTTCCGCGTATAACTCGACGCCTTCAGCCATACCGTCAGCCCCACTTAGGGCCACAAAGTTTGGGGAAGAAGGTTTGTGTGAAGATGGCAACACTACTGCGCAAGAAAATCAGCACCATTTAGCAGTATTTTGATGCCGCAGATGACAACAAGGTTGTCTGTCGGCTGTGTAAACAGACACATATGCGAATTTTCTTGTTTATAGACTAGTCAACTAGTCGCAAATAAAATTTGAGACTAGTCGGTGGGGAAATTAGTCAAAATTCCCACCCCTATTTTCCATACATAGTTTGAGTTTTAAAAAAAAGAAGTAAATATCAAAATCTCTTGTGCTTTTTCTGTTTTTTCTCTCTTCGGTCTTTCCTGTTCAGCGTGAGGTTTAAAGAATCCATGGTGATCTGGGAGATGAGCACACATACAAGGGCAATGAAAAGTAAGTACCAAATTTTCTGGACAATAAGTCCCTTCAGACGATTAGTTGCATCAGTTGAAAAATCAGCTGTGAGGTGGAAAAAACTATGTACACAGCACTGCAGGTTTATATGTTTGCACCAGACTATAAGTCACATTTTTTGGAAATCTATGTCAAGAATCTAAGCCCAAGAACAGACATTTATTGTGGAAGGGCAAGTTTTTCAACAACACAATAACACACGAAGCAGCAAGCTATTAGCAATTATTCTGCTGCACAATAGCACAAAGAACATACATTGGAGGTTGAATAAACTGAATTTACATAATAAGCCAGCAAGTCCATCAGGGAAGTTACCAGTAAGCAGGGTGGACTGAGGCTGAGTCCCCCCATCTCAATGAATCCAGTAAAATCATCTTTACATTCAACATAACCCAAACCTTACGGTAGATCACTTAGTATTTATATGCATTCTGATTTTGACAGAAACAGGAAAATGTTTCTGCAATACTTTGAAACTGTAATAAATGTTTATTTTTGAGGTGTCAGAACTGTTTTTGTTGTGATTACAGGTGTAATAATCTCAGATACTTTATTTGTTTAGGTGGAGGACAGTGAAGATATTGACTTTATGTTTGGACACTACATACCAGCCTTTTTTACTGTCAGGTGTAGATGTCAATGATTAACTCATTCAGTGCCAAAGCCGCGTTTGAGTCATTTCGCAGCCAAAAGCTCCAGTGCCATGGATGCATTTGAGTCTTTTATGTTTCTTTAAATCAAAAGTTAAACAACCTCTGAGGCTAAAAGTTGGACTTTTGGACCAACAAAAGGAACTTCTGGTTTCACAAAGACACTTCTGGGGTTACACAATTAATAGGGACTACTGTATTGCGCACCACTAGAAACAGTCTTACAGTACATTGTGTTTGAGAAAGTGAAAGCTTTTGCCATTAACAGTTGTGGGTTATTACAAACATCATTGTCATCCACGTAAACCCTGGTAAGAGTGAGTAAAAAATTTCTTTGGCTCAATAAATTCATCTGAATCTATTTCCTGTTATGTAACCCACAGGTTTGCCTCTGAGCACAACTTGGCCGTGACCAAAGCCATCACACAAGCAATAATGGATTCGGATGAGTTTGACGCTCCTTTGATAAGGAGTAAGTTCACTGATATTGAAATAGCATTTAGATGCTTTTTTGTTTGACTTATTAAATAAAATCATGATGACTGAATTATTGTCATTTAGAACAACAGTAGCAGAGACCAACGGCACTAATTTGGGTTTAAATTCAGACATATTCATTCAAACTACTATGTTTAGATATCTGGTAAAAAAAAAAAAAAGATTGTCTTTATTCTGAATGAAATTGCTCAGTGCAAATACACTAAAATTACCTTGTGAAAGTCACTGTCCATTGCTTTCTATAGTCTGTTTTTGTGATGCTGTTCACCAGACTGCACCACAGAGCATGCAATTTGTACAAATTTTCTTGCAGCATTAAAGCTATGACAAGCTAAACCAAGTAATTTCAAAAATTAACCTGCTCCTCACAAATATATTGACATAATTGGAGTCTCTGGCTACGTTCACACGACCTTGTTTTCAGCTGAAAATGGAAACTTTTGACTGCATTTGAGCCTCCCGTCGACAGGACAACAGTGGCTGGAAAGGGTTCAGAGTCCAGAGTTCAGAAATTTGGAAAATGTTTTTTCTACCTCTTCTACGACATGTGCCGCATGCACTGTAGCCCTTCAGATCAGGGTTGCGCATACATCGAGGAGCAACAATGGCAGCTATGGCAGACGAGAGCAACATGCGTGCTGCTTACTGTGGTGGTTTGTCATTTCTCTGCCAGGAGCAGCCCAACTTTGGTCGGTCCAGACAAAATAATATTAATAGTAATTAATAATTATTTTGTTGAACCTTCCTGTTTATTTTGTTATAATTCCATCAGCCAAGCTGTGTGGTCATTAAAATGAATAAATGAATGAAGAAATGCATTAAAGTCACTGTACAAAACACATGCTTTTTTTTTTGTTTTGAGCCTGCAACCGCTATTATGAACACATTAAACGGGAGTTCAGTCTTTTTATGGAGAACAAAATGGGAGAAGATTGGAGGGCCAAGGCCCTTATAACAGAAAGCACAGGGTAAGTTCAGTCTAGTGTATTTGATTTGTTGGGCTGTTAATGTTCTTTTTTTAATGGAAAAAATGAATAGCTGTTGGCTATGAAATACTCACTTTAAATGCTTGCACATAACCACATAACCTGCTGTCCTGTTTTAGCCTATTACTCCAGCCTGTCTTCTCAGATTACTTCAGGACTGATGTTGAGTTGATGACAGAACTGCAGGTTATGCATTCAGAACAACCTGACCAACATGATGACAACAACAGTGGAGTAATTTGTTGCTAAATGACGCAATATATATATATATATATATATATTTTTTTTTTTTTTAGCAATAAACCGCATACACCAGTATTAAGACTTGACCTTGATTGGCCATAATCGGATGTCTAGCATAGTTCCAAAATAGAGGTGGACAGGCAGCAAATGTTTCTTCTCTTAAAATCGATTTTGGGACTTTTTAAATCGATCCTGAATCGTAGTAAAATAGAATCGCGATTCTTGTGTGAATCGATTTTTTTTTTTTTTTTTAATTTATTTATTTATTTTTATTTTTTGGCGCACCCTTAGAAAGCGTAGATGTGATGTTGGCCCTTTTGAAAGGTTTTAGATTTTTTTTTTATCTGACAAATAATTTGTTACCATGCTTTTCCAGCCGAGAACCATGGCCTCAGATTTGGACATGCTGATTCTCATCCCAGCCGCCTCACACTCAGCTGCAAACCACTCCATCACACGGTGGAGGTCGTGATTCCAACAGAACAACATCATTTGCAAAAAACAGAGATGATGTCCTGTGAGCCCCAAACTGGACACCCTCCAGCCAATGGCTGCACCTAGAAATCCTGTCTATCAAGGTGATGAACAGGACCCCAGACAAAGGGCAACCCTGCTGGAGGCCAACAAGCACTGGGAACAGTCTAACTTGATGCTGGCAATGTGAACCAGGCTCCTACTCTGGTTGTACAGAGACTGCACCGCCCTTAGCAGAGGGCCACATACCCCATACTCCTGGAGTACTCCCCACAGAGCACCTCGAAGAACACAATTGAGTGCCTTTTCCAGATCCGGGGGTGGCATGTCAGACTCCTGCGCAGAATCCTGTTTTTAAACTCCATTTGCTTTAACTTTCGAAACCTTTTTGCTAATCAATAGTAAAACTGCCACACTTGTGTTCAACTTGAACATCAGCCTCAATCTTGTTTGTGTTTCGCCTAAAAAACCTGCATTAGGACTTGACAGTAATAAAAGAACTGGCTGTTGGTACATGGCGGCCCGAGAGGGTGCCGCCCACTCTCAGAAAACTCCAACAACTTGGTGCTGTGACCCGGATGTCAGGTTCCTAGAGTAAATTGAGTGAACTGGGAGACACACCAGAAAAGGCACCAAACACTCGAGCAGTGGGTCAGAAGCGTCAACAGAAATTCCAGTAAGGATCCAACTAAAAGGTAAGCGCAGAAAGCCTTTTTTAAAAGAAAACTTCTGCTGAGTGGGATTTATTCCATTCGTGAGTTTCTGTTGATTGTTTTGACCAACTGTGAAAACTGCTAAATGAGACTGAAAGTGTGAAACCTTGTTGGCTTAATGATTGATGGAGTTTAAATGAGGAATTAGGATCAGCGTATCCTGTATTAGGGTGGAGTCCCTTTGAATATCTGGCGTGATTTCATACACAGCCGAGGTTTCAATGCCTGCTGGCCTCGGCGTTAGGTGCAGCTTTAAAAGTTTGGGGTTTTTATATTGGGGGCAAGTCCCTTTGAATATCCGGTGTGATTTCATAAACGGCCTGGGTTTCAATGCCCGCTGGTCTCGGCGTTAGTCGCAGCAAAAATGATCTATTTGTCTTGTCAATGTGGGTACCCAGTCTTTTATTCTATTGTATACTGTGGAAAAAAAAGAAAAAAAGACTGGTTTATGGATCATGATTGACTTGAATGATGTTGGAAAGTGAACAATTTCTTTGTGAAGAGGCTGGGGTGTGGTGAGCCATGCAGTCCACTGAGTGTGAGCACTTGAGAGAAAAAAGGTGGGGGGAGATTGAGAGAAAGAGAAAGTAAAGTGTACGGAGAACTTTGATTTTCGGTGGCCACCTAGTACCGTATTTTCCGCACTATAAGGCGCACCTAAAAACCTCCAATTTTCTCAAAAGCTGACAGTGTGCCTTATAGTCCGGTGCGCCTTATATATGTACCAATATTGAGCCACAACAGGTCTCGCAACTATGGTAAGTAGCCGCCTACTTCAAGCGCGCGGTTCATGCTGGGATATATGACTGCGCGATGCGGTGGCGACCGAGCAGCGCCAGCGTGAGCGCGTGCGGCAACGTCAAAAAGTGGGTAGCTCCTCTGCAGCAGGGCCGCCGGCGGCGGTGGCGGCTCCCGCCGGCGGCGGCTCCTCGCCGCTGCTGCCGCCGCCGCAGCCACCCATGGCCAGCCGGGGAGTGAGCAGTTTAAACTCAAGGCGATCATTTGTGCAGTGGAACATGGGGATAGAGCAGCAGCGAGAGAATTTAATATTAACGAATCAATGGTGTGGAAGTGGAGGAAGCAACAAGATGACCTGCCCCAAGTAAAGGGGAGTGTCTTTCGGAGGATAAGTTCATCAGAGTCACCAGCCTCAGAAATCGCAGGTTAACAGCAGCTCAGATTAGAGACCATGTCAATGCCACACAGAGTTCTAGC
>JASSRZ010000599.1:0-12533 GCA_032164315.1 Malacoctenus gilli
ACACACAAACACACACACACACACACACACACACACACACACACACACACACACACACACACACACACACACACACGTGTTTGGGCTCTGCCTTCACCCAGAGTTGGCTGTGATTGGCTCGATCCTCAATAAGAGTAAGCTTGACAGAAAGACTGGAGTGTGTAGTTTGGGACTAAAAGAGCCGGCCCCAGTTGGTTCTCTTTTTTTTTTGGCCAGGGGTCACTTGAAACAGTCGGCGACTTAATTACAGCCACCTCACAAGAGACCCAGTTGGTCCGGACGTCCCTGCATTCCGTCTCCTTGTGTCATTTTCCTTATGTTTACATTTAGTTTTACTGGCCTCATCAGCTGTGTGTAATCAGAAAGAGGCAGCTTGTGACAAATTCCCCAGCTCTTTATTGCGGTTATTAAATTGGTCTTAAATTTAATTCCAGGTGGCATTATAAAAGTCTGAAAGTTGTAAATTTGACTTTGTTGAACAGGCACCTCTCCCTCCTCTGTCTGTTGGAGCAGGCGGCTCACACTCAGCCAGGATACAGGTTGGCGAAAGGCTTTTATCTTGCCTGGTTAAAAATATAGAGAGACACCAGATGGAGGCAAACAAAGAGGAGAAGGAAGAGGACAGGGAAAGAAATGCTGTTTGATATGCGTGCGTGTGGCAACCAACGGTGTGGTGTGATGAATAATTCCTCGGGTTGTGTGTGGGTTGTTTTAATGGTTTCAAACAAATGTTGGCCTGAAAATAGAGTCTGAACACCTTCTAAGTTTATCAAGACAAAAGGACAGTGGAGGGATCTGAGAGACAGTGATGCTTTTAAGGTTTATTTTCAAATACTCTGATTGTCTTTTTGAAGTTTTCCATGAGAAGATCTTTTGGAAGCTTTAAGGAAAAACCAACTGAGTTTTTTGGTCGTGAACTTTGATGTCCAACGAGTTAAATGTGAATGTTTTGACTGAAAAACAGTGATGACATCAGTACGGGAAGAAAACGGTAAAATGAGACTTCACAGCTTTCAAATACAGATTTATCCAAGAACCCAACATCCCTCAATGGGAATCAACTTGTCCAGAACTCAACTCATCCGTGCAACAATGTGACGTGATGGAAACACTTTACTTTGATACTCTTTAAAATTTTAAAGACACACCAAAGCTCTCTGAACCCAATACGTGTGTCAATAAAATGTTTGATTTTGGACAAGTACTCTGTCAAATCAATCTGTCTGTCATCCAGGGAACACGAAGATGCAAGTTCATTTGCGGTACGTTCTGTTCACTAAAAATGTTTAAAAGTGTTGCCTGCTGGTTCCTCCACATGCTAAACACCCTTCTAACGCTGCTGTGAATGCTGGACTCACTGTTCACACGCTTTCTTAAAACCTCTGTGAATGGGAGACAGGGGGAGCAGCTGAATATTTGATTCTGCTAGGGTAATTTAATCAATTAGAGGCTGGCTTGGAGAAGGAGCACGAACCGTGAAAAAGAAAGTACAGGCCCCTGAAAAGTGCTTTTGTGTCCACAGTGTAGTGGAACAAGTGGGTCTGCAGAACGTTGGCGATTCAGGAGCGCACCGGCCGCGTGTGCGTGCGTGCGTGTGTGGGTTTGTGTGTGTGTGTCGGCCTTGAGATGTTGGCAACACATGACTGACCAGTGACTCGCAATCTGTTTCAGTCGCCTTAAACAGGAGTGAGATTACTTTTTACCGCGTGTGTGTGTGTGTGTGTGTGTGTGTGTGTGTGTGTGTGTGTGTGTGTGTGTGTGTGTGTGTGTGTGTGTGTGTAATAGCTGCGTGTGTGCGTGCGGGTGTCTGGTCTCTGGGTGTCCCAGCAGCCCCCTGCGGCACAGGGCCACTGATATTTAATGGATTCTTCACAGGCAGCGTGGAGCACAGCGCTATTCATGACTGGCAGTCATAGAGGCTACGCAGATCAAACAACCAGAGCTAATTGAACCCCCCCCCCACCCCCCCACCAACCTTTTGTTGAACTTTTTTTTTAAAAATCACTGTTCTACTTTTCTTTTTCTGTCCCATTCATCCAAACTTGCCTTTGGTGTCGTCTGATCTGACATAAATCTCCATTAACTCACCGCAGCGATAGTGCTCAGACGCTTGGTCTCCTTTGGCCCCTCAGCAGCAGAGCGCAGAGGAGGGGAGAAGAGGCTATTGTCGGAGAGGCAAATTACCAGCACGCACCGAGGGAATCAAAGTCAAGGCGTGTCCATGAACGAGTTCCCCCATCCTGTCGCTTGGAACCTATTGTAGGTTTGAGTTTAATTAAGCTTCGCTCAGTGGTGAAGCCAAGCCGCTACTTTTCACGGTGTTTCATTTGAAGCCTGAAAGTGGAGACGGCAAAGAGAGTGGCCGCTGGTAAAAAGCTCCCAAGGACCGACAGAGGGGGGCTGATTAAGGTACATTATGGTGATCTGATTGGTGGTTGGGTGAGATGTGGTGTTTGAGCTTTCAATCGACAGGCTTAAAGTCATATTCCACCTGAGAACGATGGTTCACTGAATGCGCGCTCAACACGACGCTGATGTGCCTGTCAGGATTCAGAGCTCAGGTTTACCCAAACTGTCCAAAACAGATGGCCAAAACTTCTCAACGGTCTTTGTGAAGCTGTCTTTTTGTCTGTTTCATTCTGGGCACACCCCGCCAGCAACAAAACCCACATACTCCAAGACAAAGAGCTGCTCTTTAAACACAGTGTAAGGTAGCATTTTGTCATCATTTTGTGTGATATTTGGAAAGCACCCCGGCACCGCGAAGCGACTCTGTTACCCACCTCTGAGGATCAGCTCACCGCCTGTGCTGTCAGGAAGTGTCGCTATCCAGGATAACACTTTCGCTGCACATTTGGTATCCAAGTATTGTTGTAAAGAACACTTGGAAAAAGAGAAACATGAGATTCCTTTTGTCAAGCGGTTACCACATGGAGAAAGCTCAGAGACGATGTGAACATAGTGATCAGACCATACAGTCTAGGTTTCCTTTGATTGGTTTGGAAGATAAAGAAGGCGGGTTTTGTGCCTTTGGCAGTGAGGTTGTTCCCAGACCAGATCCCACTGCGCACTTGTTTGTCTGGAAGCTGTAATATGCTGAACAAAACTAAAGTGACGGATACTTTTCTGTCTCCACTGATCTCAAATTCAAATGTCACTCGAATCAGATTGACAGCATGCGATTTCAGTCTGACTCAGTCAGATTGCTTATGGTGCATGGTAAACCTTTGGGGAACCAATTTTTCAAAGCAGCTGCTCAGCCAGGCCAAGTCTTGATTACCTTGTCACTTACATTTGGACTACAGTGTCTCACCATCTTTTTTTGTTCCTCCTGCAGCCTCCCTCGGCTCGTGTTCATCCAGTGCTCTCCTCTGCACAGCCGCCTGCTTCTTAACAATGCACCAAAACTACTTCAGATTCAACAAAGTAGCTATAAGTGCACATTTACCAAAGGCGTCTTTGAGATGGTAAATCTGTTTTTTTCCACACCTTCTCAAGTTAAAGAGCCAGATTTAATGGATTCAGTAATGAAAACACTTTGTTTTGGTTTTTTTATTCTCCTTTCTTAAAGCCTTTTTCTCTGACTCGCCTTGACCTTCACTTTCTCACTCTATTTTGAAAAAAAATTACTTAAATGAGCATAAAGCTGTGACACCCTCCAGTTTCTACTGCTAATCAGCAATGATGAGTTTAATTGACAATTGCATTCAATCAGTCAGCGGTAACCAAAGACATCTTCACTGCAACCTCGACATGGAAAGTGTGTTTTCTACAAGAGCTCCATTATAAAAAAAAAATTTCCAATTTTTGTTTATGTGCGATTCGTTCGTGCCTGTTTTCATCCTCAAGTAGTCATTCATCTTCACACCCTGCTCAGAGAGCCCAGCTTGCCTCCTGACTGACATGTTAGCAACAGGTCAAATATAGACAAGTTTGTCAACTACAATAATTTATCCCTCGCCTGTGGCGGATCAAGCTGCACTATCACTCCTCTTTTTTGAACAAAGGCACATTTGTTACTCTTTTTCGTTAAACTGCTGCATTTTTAATATCTCTATTGACAATATTTGGTTGAAATGAAAGCAAATCATTTAATTATCGATGTTGAGAGCATCAGTGAAACATTGGCTTATTGTGCCCTTCTCCTCCCTGCTGAAGCATGTGTCAGTTGTCATCCTTGATTTGTTCAGTTCCAGCCACTAATGGATCAGTTCTTGTTTCTCTTTCAGGCTTTATGTGTCTCACAGAAGCCAGTGCCTGAAATTCTGGGAGTAAAATGCATCATTTTGTGGTGATTAGTCAATTTATCCCGCGCGGTATGCACGCATTAACCCCCGCTGAGACCCTACATAAGCACATGTCAAGTGTGTTTGTATTCACTCACTGTCAGAACGGGGGAAGGATGAATAACTGAACGTGTCAAGGCAAACATGCTTCTTTTTTTCCCCTTTTGGTGGTGGTCCTGGGACTCCAGGTTCGGCTAAGAGAGCGACAAAGACCGACTCAGTTCAGAATCCTCCAGAACATACAAAAACGGGGTCGTCATGGTCGATCATCGAGGCTTTAATTTCGGAAAAGACGAGATGAGAATGTGAGCGCCTCGTGTAAGAACAGCCTATTCTTTGCTCGTCGAGCGAACACAGTGTGACACCGCCAGGTGGGAATGAAAATGGGAGGTGTGAAAGCCAATCCGATGTGCGAGAGCGTTGCGTGGAGTCGCGAGTCACGTCGCGGTGGGGTCTTGCATTTGCAGTCAGCAATAGTCAACATTAGGTACATGTGGCTCCAGCTCGGACTGATCATCGGGCATCACCAGCATTACCAGTACAGCAGACGGAGCAGCTGGTTGCCTCTGTTGTTTTGAATGGGGCAAATATTGAGATACGCTGACGCTGCACTGGCCAAGACGGGACAACACTTGAGTAGAGAAGCTGAGTAGAATCATGCTGTGTGAAACTGAGCTGAGGCAAACAATACTGGCATGACAGTGAGGGAGCAGCGTCATTGGCCGCAGTCACCTTGAACAACTCTCAGGCCGCTTTCTCCACCAAGAGAAGGAAACTTCCTCAAATGGTCCCCACAGACGTCCAGTCAGGTCTGGCAGAGCCCCCTGAGGAGGTCGGAGAGTTTGTTGATTAGCAGACAGTAAACCGGCATCACTGCATGTTGCTATCATGTCGGTTAAAACCTGAATCCCTGTCATGCGTCTCACAGATCTGCAGCTCCTGGCAAGGTGCACCGAATGTTTTGGCTCGACAATCAAATTCGGCAAATTGTGCTGCTGGACCGACAGAAGACGTTTTTTCACGAAATTGACGAAAATCTGAATGTATGATGATGGGATTCAATTAAACCTCAACAGCTCCAGCTTTCATCCATATGTGGAGATGCTGTTTTACTAAAAAGCCAAGTTTGGATGGAAGGAAAAAAAGCTCCACTTTGAAGATCCTCTTATTTTTTTTTTATCTTGCTCTTCTCTCTTCCCTCTGCCGCTGTCGTCGCATGAGGCCAATTCCCAACTGTATACCCGAATGCAAACACGCCCCCACGCGTCCCTGTGTGTCAAAAGATGTGATGGATTACAACAATCAAACAATATTTCATGAGTCCCAGCTGGCTGCGAGGAGCCAGAGTCATTTAAATTTGTAGGAGAGAACAGCTCCCGTTGTCTATTTTGGTCCCCTCTGTCTTCCCCTCCGCTCTCCCCCTCTGATGAGTCACGCTCTGTTCCTCGCCGACTGTGACACACTCGGATCTGAGGAGTGCTCGCGCGCACGGCAAGGTTTGCTGATTAATATCTTGGAAGTTATTACGGCTGATGCCCTTTTTTTTTATTTATTTGAACTTTTTTTTGCAGGAATCAAAAACACGCATGTTCTCATGGAAGTCTTCACGCCAACCTCCCTGTGATCCCAGGCAGGCAGCTCCACGCATTGTCAAAACCGAACCTTGCGCGAGAGAGCTGGCACACATAAACCTCGCTCCGCACTTTAGTCGGCTGCTGTTGTGCCTGGGAACAGTTTGACCTTGGTGTACCTCGGGTTTGCTGCCCCGTGCTCTGTGGCTGAGGCTGGAAGCACCGTGCTCTCCATTGCTTTCCTGCTGGGTGGACCGCCACTCACCCAATAGTTTCCATACCTCTTTTCCAGGTGAGGCCACTGGAGCAGATCCCAGCTAACAATGCGGGCAGGCATGTAAAAGGTCCTGTGGCATCAAATTTGACTTTTCTTGGGTTTTGGGGGTATAATATGGTCTGCTGGGCACTGATGAGGCCAGGTGAACATCAAAAGTGAGCATCAACGTCCCCGTTTATGGTCGGTCAGCTTTCTGTCCTTGCTCAGAAATGGTTGAATCGGAAAGCAGGTTATCCTTTGACAGGTTATCTTTCTACGTCATGTATATATTCTCCAATGAGAGCACATTATCCAGCAAACAGCCCGCCTCCCTCTGCTCTTCCCCCCCAGCTGATACGTCTGCTCACAGGCCTGTGTGCTGCACTTGAGAGGAGGATGTTTGATGTAACTTAAAATTTAAATGGACTTGATATCAAGAAATCAAAAAACAGCCTGTCTGAACAGCAACACCTGTTTTCACCCAACTGCCAAAATCCAGGCTCGTCGTCTTCTTCGTCTCTTCTGACCCAGGTTATGTTTTTTGTTCTTCTGTTTGGAGTTTCCATGTTGCACTTTGATTTCCTCCCAGAGCGTGGTGATTGGCTTGGTTGAACAATTAGTGATTCTACTTTTAGACAGACACTGACGCATTCAGGCACTCGCTCCAACAGCGTGGTAGTGTGATCACATCCTTGGCTCGCCCTCTTCTGCTCGCTTCTGTCGGGTTTTTTTTTTTTTCTCAAGTGTCTGATTGCCCACCTTGCTCCTCCTGCTCATACTGTGTCGCTCCATGTCTTGTAATCTCACTAACATTTCCAAACTGTGGGGTCAGAAATCGGTGCAACTCGAAGACCTCCGTCAAGACCCCGATCACCTTAGATCACGCCCGTGTCTCGATCAGTCCCTCCCCAGGTTGCTACGACTGTGTCTCGCTTTGCCCTCGCAAACAGTCAGTATTGTTTTCCAGTCTGTCTTACCCTCTTCCAGCCCCCCAACAACTTGTTAAAAATCCGACCTTCTGCACCTGTAACACTGCTGAAAAGCCATGGAAACCTGTAAGGGAATGTGTGCTTCCTGCTCACACTGCGTGCCTGGAGCCTCTGTCTGTAACCCCGACCTTGTTTGGGGCGCAAGGTCCGATGTCAGCTGGGATAACATTGGACATTTTGACCTCAAACTTGATAGCAGTGTGGATGGACGGGAGGAGGCTGGATTGTAGTTGCCCCCACATATTGTTCAGCACCGATCGCCAGCGTAGTTTTAGAAGTGTCTGAAATGTCTATTTGCGATTTGAGAATGTTGAACTGCTGGTGTCTAAGTTTTAATTGCACCCCCCCTTCTAATAAGTGACCCTTAGAAGGTGTGTTAATGTATCTGCTTCATTTTCGTCCCTGCTTCTGTTTCCCTCGCTGTCCAGACAAGAGTGCGGTGTCTCCGCTGCTGCTGTCCTCGGCCTCCGCGCTCAGAGACCACGCCGCCTTCTTCCAGTCGGAGACCATGCGGCCGGCCAACGACCCCAAGGAGCGCGACCCCTCCCACGTGCGCATGTTGAACGATGTGCTGCGGGACCTGGAGAAGAGCTTCATCGTCCCACAGGCGCCGGCCGGAGTGTACAGGTCAGAGAAAAGCTATTGTCTGGCAACACCGGCAAAAAGGGGGGAGGCTCAGTCCCACAAGCCACGTTTACCCATCGCAGTCAGAGTCAGCAGTTACAATGTTAAATTGAAGTGGTACAAACATGTCTGCAAGCTGCTCTGCACCTTCTCCAAATTTTTCTGTCTTGTGACAGCAAAGAAAGCTGTTAAAAAGACGATGACTTCTTTGGATGCTGTGGCTCCCGACCTTTGTTTCTTTAAAACCTCCCAAAATAAATGTCAGAAAAAGTCTACTCCCTCTTTGATCTTCAAATTAAAAAAAAAAAACCAAAGCATTTCCTGTTCGCAGAAGAACAGTGTAAGAACCTTCAAAATAAAAGCTAGATTTGAGAAGGAGGATCACGGTTTTTCTTTCGAACATGTGACTCAAAGCTCTCCAGAAACTTACAAAGACTTTTTAGACTGTAATCCATTTAACAGTCGAGCTTTTTCTCATATGGAAAGAACAGAAAGCCCTGCGGGTCACTCGCACAATATTTACAATGTCTTGACTCAGACCAAACTCTGAGGGCGACAATAATGCTGAGTTCCACTGCAGGTCGCTTTCGAAACCTCTAATTATGCCTGAAAGCAGTAATGTGTCATTTGGAGACATGTGACAGTGGCACCAGACCTTTGACACCCAGAAAACAAGAGTAAACATGCTCATTATCGCTTGCGGCTCAGAGAGGAGAGCTGCCTGACCTTTTATTGTTTGGTCATTAAGCAAGATACTCGCCTCCATATGCGCGGTGATTTTACATGGCAGCTGTGTTGTCATTAAGGGTGTGATTGTTTATGTGAACACAGTGGAGCATAAAGAGCTGGGGGACCGCCACGGCAAGAAGATGAAAACAAACCTCCACAGAAGACCGTTCATCCACAGTGGGAACCAACTGAGACCATCTGACACACTTAAAATGCACCTGCTTAAAATCCAGTCGCTGCCATTGCGAATGAACTCTGACTGTCGCTGAACGAGCCCCCGCGCGCAGAATCCGGTTGATAGTCAGGCTGCTGCCACATGTATCTGTGTCACTCTGTTGGAATCGAACCCACCGTTCTGTGCATGCACTGTTTGTTTTTTCTGAAATAGGCTTTCACTCAGAAGAGAGAGTTGCTGTACTTTATGTTCAGTGTTGTCAACTGAGTGAAGTGTAATTATGTGTATTTTGGGGCGTGTAGCTTTGACCTACAACTGTCTATATGGAGCGTCTTAAAGACTAAAGTCAGATAATCTCACAATTTAGTGAAAAAACATAGTGATTTGGTTTCTGGTGCCTTTGGAACAGTAGTAGATGAAGATGCATTAACCTTTTAACACCCTGCTTCACTGCTTATCAATTTGGTGGGAGGGGGGGGAAGAGTTACTATGAGCGTCTGGGATTGATCACTTCTATTTGACTGATCTCATTTCAATTCCCACCTTTTTTTGTTTATATTTATTCTAATGTATTATTTAAAAACTTTTTTACTGCTTGAACTTGGAATAGCCTCCAAATAGCATCCATAGCAACATGTGGTTGACAGCAGAGAAGAGCTCACCACCAGGTATATTCGCGTTTGGTGGGCTTTTGCCTGTCCTTCGTGCTACCTGTTGAAAACCTCCTCCTGGTCTCTTCCTCTCATGGCAGGACACTTTATGTTGAAGAATATATATTCGGGTCAAAAAGTGAAGCCACGAAGCCCGGTTGTTACAGTGTTATAATCAACGACAGTGCATTCATGTGAAAAGTGGTAAATGAGCATTTGATTGCCTGCAGTGAAATGCCACTGGAGCCGCGAATTGAACTTGAGGGCAGATGCTTTTGTCTGGTTAATTAATCGTATTTTGATGCAGTAAACAAGACTGATTTCATAAAGCTCACATGTCGTAATCACACTTTATCGCCCTCTTTTTCAGACGGACATTTATTGATTGCTGGAATAAATGAGGGTGAAGTGGTCTCGTGGCGTGTTGACTATCCCCCCCGGAGTTATTTAAATTCACATCTTCACTTCCAAAGGTCTTCTTGTCTGCTGCCATTAAACAGATAATTAAAGAGGCCTTTATTAAATGTCAACTATTTAGTGCGCGAAAGTCTTTTATTGTGGAGCGCAATGAGGTAACGTTGGCCACAGTGGCTGGTGGTGGGGTTGTGGAGCAGCTGACTGGGAAGCCGGGGAAAGTTGTGCCTGTCGGAACAGGGTGGCCAGAAGTCCTGGGTGTTTTTGGAGCCCAGAGGTGGTAAATCGTGAGGAAAGTGCAGGAGGAGGAGGTTTATTTCGTGTTTTAACTCTTGCAGTTCAAGAAACCTTTTCAAGTGTTAGCAGGTGGAGACAAGTAAACATAGTTTGATAAGGCTAATTACAGGTGGAAGACGGAGCAATTGAATGGGTCGTGTGTGTGGTGCAGAGGGAGTTGAGTTGAGGAGGAAGACCTGTTGTACTCCAAGGTTATATCTAATCCCAGATAAAGATTCCTCTTGTTTTTGTTTACCAAATATTGCAGGATCAATGATGAAATCCCATTTTTAAGTTTGAGTAATTTGCAATTTCTTCGCCATAAAGAACAGCGAGGAACCAATCTGCTGCCCAAATGGAGGAGATCATCTTCCTCCCTAATCATTTCCCCACAGTCCCGAAATCACGCTGCGTGGCGGCCATGATTTAAGCCTCTGTCAGTGCTCCATCAGGCCCCGCCTGCGCCCCACTTCTTTTTTGACTGGTTATACAGCAGAGCAGCAATAATGTAACATAAACCCTCACATTTCACACATAAATATTCCTCTCCACACAAAAAAGGCAAAAGGGGAACAATTCACACTCGATACCGTTTGATTTCTTCTGTTTCTTCCTGCTTTTCTGTACCAGGCAGCGACTTAGGGGGCCGTGGCGTCTGTAATTCATTGGCTCTGCACCGTGCATGTGCAACAAAGCGCGAGGCCCAGATTAGCTGATGAATGTATTTGCGTCAAACTGTCCGTTTTAAGAAAAAACACAATAAATCGCATCAAATTACATTTACTTGGAGGATGGCTGACCTTGAGTGATGGTGTAGTCCCCCCCCCCCCTTTATCCAAGTGACTATATTTCTGTCTTGTAACCATAAAACCAAAGTCTATCTGATTTTGAGCATCAGTGCATCGTTTGCAACTTGCTCCTAAAACACCCCCCCCCCCACCCACTTTTTCGCTGTCTACTTTTCCTCTAGATTCCGCCACAATAAATGGCTTCGGCTGTTCAGTGTTATTCACAGTTTATGGCAGTAATAGACATGTTAATTGTCCTCCACTGCCATTAGCATCCAAACTAAAATTAGCTGCTCCATCATGATCGGAGAGCATTAAGGCTTAATAGCACTCATTTATAAAGGAAGTTAGCATTTGCTCACAGGACTTAGACAATTAAGTTGAAGAGTACTGAGCGGTCTTTAAAATGTTTGCTTTTGGAAACCTGAGGTGCTTTGGAGGGATTTAAGTGTACAAGTAGAGCATTTCCTGGAGCTGAGCAGAGCGGTATCACAGTGTCTTTATATTGCCTTCTGGTTTCAAGAGAAGCCCACATGAGTGTTCAATCTGGCCCCTGAAAAACAGAAGTATCTGCTTTTTTTAAATCATGCACGAGGAGTCGTTCTCTTTGTCCACCTCCGGTCCTGAAGGGCTCTCCTCCTTCCTGAAGTCTGGTGCACATATGCATCACAAACATGAACTCGTCCACGGAGTCTGTTTCTGAAGTTATTTTGGAAGACACACTTATAGACAGATGGGCCGGTTATCCATGTTTGGATGTGGTTCATTCAACAGATTTTCCAAAAACCAGGTGAAACATAAAGGGTGATCATTCAAACCCATCCATTTGGTTGAGTCATTTCTGATGCAGCAGTGAAGCGTCTCTTCTGCACCCCAGCCAGCCATTCAGGACAATGCTAAAGTAGAGATTTGCACAGCTTTTTTCTTGGCCAGCGGTGGTAACTTTCCAGATCCACCCAAACACTTTTTTAAAAAAAAAAAAATCAATAACTGGCAACCAAAGTCAAGCAAGAGTTGACTTTCAGGTGAGAGCAGCTAATGTTGCCATCAAGAGCCCCTCCCCCTTTCAGAAGAACCTGTTTTGTCTTATTTTTACTGTCTAAATAAATTATTGCTTCAACATGCAAATCTTACAACTTTGGCATTGACATAATTTTGTGACTTCTGGCAAGTCTTGGGAGCAGCGAAAGCCGCATTCCTTTCTGCGGAGTTGCCAATACTCATGAGTGAGATCAGTAATGATGCAGTGAGCGCTCAATAGAGAATTGCTGGCAAGGTATGAATATAATGTAATGTAATGTAATGTAATATAATATAATATAATATAATATAATATAATATAATATAATATAATATAATATAATATAATAACTGTTACTTTCCATATTCTGCATAACTCTTGTGTTGTTGGCCTTCATGGAGGTCCAGATAATGTGCACTGTACTTTTTGGGTGGCAAGATTTTCTACTTCGACATTGCAGCAATTCCTTTTCTAATGGATGTGCTCAGATACTTGCTGTCAAGCTGGAGGTATCGTTATTCATAGGGTTAATCTGATAACATATTTCCGATCAGGCCAAATTGAGATCAATGCCACAGTGTGTGGCCTCTGACTTACAGTGAGTTTGACACCCTGGAAAGTATTTGTGGTCCAACTGCAAGTACTTGAAATGCAAGAAAACTCACACACACATACTACCACACAAACACACACACACACACACACACACACACACACACACACACACACACACACACACACACACACACACACA
>JASSRZ010000600.1:0-11341 GCA_032164315.1 Malacoctenus gilli
CAACAGGGAGGGAGGGACGAATGAATGAATGAATGAATGAATGAATGAATGAATGAATGAATGAATGAATGAATGAACAGTGTAGATAAAGCAGAAGATTCTTCTAGCTCTGCACAAAACATGTCAAACCCATAATGCACCTACCTGGAGTCTGTGGAGGGGGGGCAGGGGAGGAGGAGGGTGAAGGGAATGGTGATGGAGAAGGGGTTGAAACAGGTGGGCAGGAAGGGATAGGATCAGAGGGTAGCTGTGACTGGACAGCAGGAGGTGGAGGCAGAACTGCTGCAGGTGAAGGTGCATTTGCAAGAGCAGAGGCAGTTACGGGTGCAGCTACAGGGGACGGTGCAGTTGCGGGTGGAGGTGTAGCTGCAGTTACAGGTGCAGCAGCAGGAGAAGGTGCACTTACAGGTGGAGGTGCGGTTACAGGTGGAGGTGCAGGTGGAGTTACAGGTGGAGGTGCAGGTGCAGTTACAGGTGGAGGTGCAGTTACAGGTGGAGGTGCAGTTACAGGGGGAGGTGCATGTGCAGTTACGGGTAGAGGTGCAGTTACAGGTGCTGCTGTGGATACGGGTGCAGCAGGTGGGTGAGTCTGGACAGGTGGTGGAGGGGGTGGGGCTTGTACTCGTATGAGAGGAGGTGTTTGATGATTGACTTGGATCGGAGCCTGAAAGGGTGGTGTGGGACAAGCTGCAACTGTTGGTCCTGTGGTGGGTGTGGCCAAAACTGGGCAGTGTTTGAGAGAAATAAATAAAAGAGGATGAATGAATGAAAGAAGGAAATGAAATGATAATGACATTTAGCAATTCAACCGATCACGGGACTTATTTTGCTCATGAAGGAGAAAAACTGTCACTAAGGTTTCACCAACAACAGTCCAAGTTTTTCACCAATAAAAGCCAAACACCGTAGCTTTACAAGAAGAACATGGAACAGACGAACAAAATTTTAAAATATGATGCCAACTTATTTGACACAACTCCTTTACTTCTCCAGGAGGGGGCACTTCGTGGACCCCCAGAGATACACAGCACACACGTTCCTAGAGGTTCTACAGAGAACTGTTCAAACAGTCAGCATTGACTCGCAGGGATCTCTTCCATCTGAAATAATGCACTCAGTGTCAAACTGGCGAGTCCCTCGTGGCCTTTTGGAGACAGAAATATGGATCTGTAATTTAAATCTGCTGAATGTGAGCTTTTGAGCACAGTGATTGATGGAAGAAAAATTTAACAAAAACAGCGGGAAGTCTCAGTCCATCTGAGTCTGTCACAGCCAAATTACTGGGTGGGAAAGAAATGAGGTCATCTGACTTTTGGTGACATTTGGGTTGGGTCGTACACATACTTTTATCTGAAGCTGCTTTAGGAGGAACAATGGGCAGCTGGCGTCCTCTGCGGCTGCCGATAGGCGTCCCTGTTGGACTCGTCATGGTTGATCCGCCCCTGGCATTCGCCCTGCAAGAACCCAAAGCACCAGAATCAAACTACAAACCCGAGGAGAAGTTATAAACACTTTGTCCAAGTCCATTTGAGTCTAGAATCTGTTATAGTCCATCGATGTAATTTAGAGTCTACCAGTCTCTTTGACTCCCAAAGAGTCCTTTGAATCAGTCTTAGTCCATCAAAATCTACCAGTCTATTGGAGTCCATCAATATCAGAGTGCAAAGAAAAAAACATGTAAATGGGGTTGCAGAATAAAAGATTCATGCTGAAACAACAGCAAGCAAAAGAACCAACAAGTCAGTCAGAGTACACCATGAATCCACCTCAGATGTGACACACATGCAGGAGAAAAATCCAACAAAAATACAGACAAAAGCAGGTGATGTCACTGTAGTGTGACGTCATCACAGAGTGAAGTCACCATGGCGATGTGACTGAGGTGACACATAGCTTAGAGGCAGGCATTTGAAAGGAATGGGCATGACGCTGAGTCGAGCATGCATCAAGCAGATAAAACTGCTCTCCAATCCGCCATCTGTAGGTCACCTCATCAGAGCAGGTGACGGGGGGGCGGAGCGTCCAGACCTCAGGAAGGCAGAGTCAGCTCGATCGATGGAGTGTGAGCGTGTGTAGACGGGCCGGTCAGTGAATGCCCACGGGTCAGCGGAGCGAGACCGACAGTAGTAGTCTCTCCGGTCCATTCCTCGACTGGACCTGCGCATCATGATGAAAACCACCACATCCTTTTTTCACATCGCCATGGTGACACGCTCATTGTTACCTGTGGGGTGCTGTGAACCAGGACCTTTACTGCCCCAATATTGGCAGGTACTACATTTCCCAGAAGGCCTCAGTGAGAAAGCAGATGCAGCAAAGGATGCTGCGAAAGACATTGGGGGTGAAAGTTTGGGGGAGCAAGCTCCACCTGCAGCTGTCTACCTGAGCAGCTCCTCATCATAGGCGTCGGCTTCATAGGGAAAGTCGGGGATGAAGTCCTGACTGAAGAACAGAGGAACATGAAGAACCGTTCTGAACGTCCAGTACCAGCGCTACATTACCCACGAGTCCTTGCACTCACCTGTACTCCTCACAACTTCCGTTCGAGGTGTGATTTGGACCAATAACGTATCTTTCACATGGATAAACATACATGGCAATGAGATTACCTTCACTCCCATTTAACTTCCACTATTGATCCTACAACTTGTTTTCTACACCTGACCACGGGTTCTACTACTTTTGGTGCTTCTGTGATTACTACTGCAAACAGAGCTATTTCTACCAATGCTGACAGCTGTCGTGCTACTGTGGATGATACACCTTCTACTGCTACTACTCCTATTACGACTTTGATCAGCACTGTACCTGTCATGAAAATCAAGGGAGTTGGTATAAGACATCCTCCTCAGAGGTCTCCTAAGTACACACAGACATTCAGTCAGACACGTATTTCACCTGTGCCATGCATGTTGAAAACCTATGCAACTTATTCCTTCAGTTGCTTGCTACAGCTATAAAAACAATTAAATTGAGCTATGAAGTATTTCTACACTTGTTGGAAAAAACACTGATTTGTTGTCTTTGGACTATTCTCAGGTCAATGCTGCCTTGTGGTTTTGAAATCACAACCCTTTAGGAGTTTCAGTTTCACACAAAAAACAGAAACAAAACTAAACCCTGCAAGTAATTAGATCAAAAAACATGCAGCTGTAACCACCAATCTACAAGAAGTTGAACTAATCACACTAAAACTAGCACAACTTGCAGTCCAGACCCGGGTCCTGGTTCAGAGCTGTTCAGACATTCTGTGCTATGTGTTGTTTGATTGGTTATTAGCGTCAGGGGAACTTACAGCTGATGACAGACTGGAGTCCTTTCGACTCACCTACCTACAGTGGTACTGCTGTCAAACAGAACCTACTCAGGCTGTCTGCTGATTGGCTGGGAGTCGGACTGTGTTTCAGGTTACCCGGGTCTGTTGAGTCTATGCCTGCCAGTGGTTACCTGTCCAGGCTGCTGTACTGGCTTGCATCAGAATACGCCCGGCTCAGTTTGGAGCCTCTCAGCAACCGCACAGCATCTTCTCGATACAGTGGATACAGATTGTTACCGCTGGCAACAAGAGGTCAGAGAGAGGTCAAAAGGTGACATAGAGAGATCAGAAGTCCTTGAGAGGTCAGAGAGATGGCAGAGGTTAGGGGAGTTCTGAGGTCAGAGCTCAGAGATCAAGGTTCAGGCAAGCAGAGGGTTGTTAGGAATCAACCTGTAAGGACTCGCATCTTGCATTTTTTTCTTGAAACCATCTCAACAGGCGGTTCTTCTTTTCTTAGATTTTGATATTGATCTTTTAAGTTCTGTGATCTTTGTCATCGAGCAACCTGGGGCATCTTGCATCACCTTGTCAGAGAAGAACCACCTCAGGTAGCTGCTCACCTGTGAGGAGGTGGCTGGCTAGGTGACCTTGACCTCATCCTGACCATGTCGGATCGGGAGCAGTGATTGGCCGAGAGCACCTGATCTGGCACTGAGAGGGTGGAGCTGTGGAAGTCTCTTCCATTCTGCCTGTAGTCTGTACACACGGAGAAACGGATTGAAAGTTCAGCTGCCAATTTCTGAGACACTCAGATTCCCCAGAGTGAAACAAGAAGCTGGAGAACCCGGTTGTGAGGAAAGTACACAGCAATGCTTGAGTCGATCAATGAAGAGAAGACAATGAATGGCTGGAGAAAGGGAACTATTGCTGCTGTGGTGCATGGCGGGAATTGAAGTTCACCTGCTATCACCCCAATGCCATCTTCACAGTCATAATCTGAGAACTCGCTGTCGCTGATCCTCTGGGACCCTGCAGACAGAGAGAGGAATGATAATCCTGTAAGACGCTCGTCTGTAATCCTAAACAGCAAGCTCGCCTAATCCTTCCCTATACACCGTAAAAAGGCAGAAACTTCAAGAAAGAGATCGTCCCAAAAATAACAAAACAGAAAGACACAGGAATGATTACCTGTGTTATAGATGGGACCTTTGTCTGAAAAAGCATCAGAGGAGCACCAAAATGATGTGAAACAAAAAATAAGCAACAACAGAATAAGAGAAATACATCGAAAGCAAAACAACATGAAATCAATTGAAACAAAAGGCAACAAATACAAGATGGCAAATTACACAACTGGTGAGTTTGTCACTGTAATAATGGGCAACGAGTCTACAACTAACACTGTGTGTGCGTGCGTGAGTGTGTGCATGCTTGCGTGCATGCATGCGTGTGCGTGTGTGTACGTATGTGTGCGTGTCTCACTCTGAAGCCTCCTGGTGCTCTGAGCATGCTCTGTCTGCGGTCCTCTCCTCTGCAGGTAGGGAGAGGCATTGGGCAGCGGCAGCGAGGAAACGTCATGCAGCTGCAGTTTGTACCAGTGAGGCAGATCATCAAGCAGAGCCGACTCCAGCTCTATCAGTACCTGCAGCACAGAGATCCAAGGAGCACATACAGGATGTAAGGATGACACAGGAAACATGCAGATGATGCAAGGAAAACACATGAATTCTATGCAGAGAACACATTGAGAATATCTGGGCAACAAATAGATGACACATCGAGAATGATTTGAACCAAAGCCGACTGCTTCCTATGAAGGGTAGTTACATTCCTTCCGGGTGTCCTCACCTCGCCCAAGAACTGGCTCTCCTCCTCCCGGACTCGAGCCTGGTCCCACACCGTGAGCTCCAACATGCGTTCTCTGAACTCACGTCGGTGGACCGGCGAGTACATGAAGGTCTGGTTCCACCGGGGCTCCACAGACTTTTTTACTGTCTTTGTCCTGCGCTTACTTTTGTCACTGTGCAGATAAGGAGGAACGGTCACTGTCTAATACCCGGAGCTGACCCTCCGACAGAGCCTTGATTGCTACACTGAGCCTTTTGGTTCATACCTTCTGTCAGGCAGAAAGTAAATCTTGACATAGGGGTTCCTTGGGCGACCATCATCTCGAACTGGAAGTTCTTTGGCTCCAAGGACTGTGACAATCAGCTGATGTCCCACTTTGTCGTACCACAGTTTCAGCTGCGGAACAACGCAGAATGAAAGAATGAGAACATTGAAGGTGAGCAGATGAAACTGTAGAGACACTCTTATCATTGTGAAGAGAATCACAGCATGTTCCATTCAGCAGGCTTCGACCACACCTGACAAAACCGAATGGAGCTGAGCTGAAACACTTATCATAAAGTTAAAAATTTGAAATGAATCAAAGGATATCCTGGCTGGAAATAATATCAATAAGAAAACAAATCATAAGGAAACTTCGTGGAACAGCATCCAAAGAATATAACCGAAACTTCATCAGTTTAGAATCCAAGTGAGCAGTGATGGAACCCTGTGGGAAAACACCAGAACCCGCTGGAGAGGAAAAAGAGCTTGTGCGAATAATCTTAAGCCAATTCTTTTGTAGAATATGAACAAACAGCAACAGCAGCAACACTGGCTACTCCACAAGACCTGCAGAATCAAAGCCCCAACAGAAAAATGACCACATGGTCTGACATCACAACCCATCACCTGCAGGTTTCCATGGCATCATTAAAAATGACATCATCAAAGTGCCTACGGCGTTCTGTGCAGGATGCACCAAGCATCCCGCACATGCACAACCCAACAACTTCTAGACCACCCGAGCACCTTCACCACTGCAATGTATTAGGAAGAAAGATCTGAAGATTTAACTGAATGCGTTAATAATAACAGTAAAACATCGGAACCATTGAAAGAAAGCCTACAGAACAGGAGAAGGAAGCCTCTGGAACAGAAGAATCACCCTGTGGAATCTATAAGAACAAAACCACTAAGTGAAACACTGCTGGACACTGCTCATGGTTCTACTCGATGAGCCTATGTTCTCTGCGTCTCTCTCAGTTCTACAGGTTACCTGAATCCGGGGAACCAGTGGAAGCCTGTTCACAGTCTGAAAACAAACACATTGCCGCGGAAACGCTGTTAGCCCACAGCTGATTGGCTACTGGTAATGCGATGGTACAGCACGTGCTGGAAAACTTACAGACACCTGTCCTGACAGGACGCTTGGGCTCATGGGAGACGTGACGGAGATTGATGGACCGACTTTTTGAGAGTCAAAGGAACTTGAACCTGAACAAAAAACACAAAATCTGTCACTCAGTTATAGTCTGAGAGAAGAGAGGAGATCTCAGTGGTAGTTTGGTTTCAGACTCACTGGAGTCCAGCTGGACATGGGCACTCTCAGCTGTTCTGCAAACATCTCTAAAAAACACAAACAAAAGCAAATTCCAGATGTAATACTCTAAAAGATGGAAGACTTCGGAAGACATTTTAGAAAAAGTGTAAAAAACAACTTTAGCAACCTGATTGGCCGGCAGACCACCAGCTCCACCTGTGGCTCAGGTTTGGACTCCAAGATGATGTTGTAAACCTCATTAAAAGTGGCACCCTGGAGAACTCGACCATTCCACTCCAGAACCTGATCACCTGCAGGGAAGAAGTAAAGTAGCAGTTGTCTTGTAACTTAACCAAACACATCATCACATTGTTTGACTTATAAATCTTACCTGAGACAACAGGATTGAACAGCCAATCAGAACATTATATTTATTATTTGTCTGCCAACCACACTGTGTTTACCAAGAATGAGTTCTTTCTTAGTCTTAGCAGTATTTTCTATTGATCTCAGTTGTATCTACCTGGCCTCAGGTGTCCCACAGTGTCAGCAAGACTTCCTCTCTTCACCTTAGTGATGAAGGCACAGAGGCGACCAGACTCCGTCATCTTCCCACCAACAACCTGCAAAACCACACTGCTTAAGTGCAAGGAACTCCACGGTCGGTCAGCGAGGAGGAGGAGGAGGAAGAGGAGGAGGAGGAGCAGGAGGAGGAGGAGGAGGAGAAGGAGGAGGAGGAGAACAACAACAACAACAACAACACCTTTAGTCCAAGAAGTGCTCCTGTGTCTGCAGGAATGGTTCCGTCCTTCATCCTCTTGTTCAGAAGAATTCGACCAATAAGACGCTCTCCATCCTTGGATGGTTGCCAGATAACCGGCTGCTGATGAGTTACAGTGGTTATTTAGCAACATTTATGAGATAGAAATGAAAAATTAAAGCTTTTATTCAAGGGAAAAAGTGTCAGGTGACTATTTATGGCTGTCTGACAAAGTGCTGAGTTAAATGGGCATTGAAGGGCAGAAAGATGACAATGGGATGACGTTTGGAACTACCATTGCATTGGATGCTGGATCGCCATGCCAGGAACGATGGTCCCACCAATGGCTGTCCATGTCTCCTGCCCAAGAGAAGACATTAAAGGTTTTTTTGAATTTGGACTGTTTCTCATTGGCTGTGAATAGATGTTTCGACTCAGGCAAGGGTTTTCAGGACCACCTTCCCATCACAAAACAATTAAAACCAGGTTTACAGTGACTTTTTATTTCTTAGCTGTTTGCAGTCATGTAAATTTGCAGCTTTGTACCACAAATCATTGGTGGAAATCCCAACCAAACACGTTTGGCTACAAACATGCAAACATCTGAACCAATAAAAATAGGTTTGAGTGTTGTCAGAGTGTTTAAATGTTTGGAGGAGGGGTCAAGCACATCACTGCCCCAGGCTGGCCGTCATAGCTCCCTGAAGTACTCAAAGTTTAGGGTGGACCATATAGAAAGAGGAGGCGCCTTTGGAGGAGGAAAAACCAGCAGCTCCTTTCTTCTCTTTCTTGCAGGCTGCTTGGCTGTTTCCAGCTCGTCATGGCTACAGGCAGAAGGCTGGCTCATACCTGTCTGTAACAAGATTAACTCCGGCCCGAGGCACTGTTAGCAGCTAATGCAAGAAAATAGCTAACCTGCTGTTAACTGGTTAGCTGCTAACCCAGAGGTCCAGAAGAAATCTAGGTACTCAGTCAAGAAAACTGAAGGTCAGCAACTTTGGGTTCTGTTGCTGCATTGAGTCTGCCCACTTCCTCAAACCTTCTTACCACAGCAACTTTTAGATTCGTCGAGACTTCATCGATTCCAGGTGGTCGACATCAACCAGCCTCCACCAAGTCCAGTCAAGTCCAGGTGGTCCTCACTATGCCTAGCCAAATCCAACCAGTATCCGCCAAGTCCATCCAAGTCTAGCGGGTGTTCAGCCAAGTGCAACCAGGTCCACGTGGTTTCAACCAGATTTCAGACAATTTCTACCAAGTCCATCCAATCCGCACTTAGCACTGCTACGTGAAGCCAGTCTCGACTGACGATCCAAGTCTCCAACAACTTCAGCCAAGCCCAGCTGATCTCTTTACAAAAACAGCAAAGACCAGCCTCTCTCCACCAAATACAGGGAAGTCCATCCAGCTTTTACTGAGAACAGCCAGGCTCTTCCAAGTCTACCCGTTTTTCACCAAGTCATGTCGTTCTCCACCCATTCAACCTGACCTCCACCAGGTCAGCTGGATGAAGGCCACTGTCATTATAGATATCCTCCTTGTTTTCTTTCAAACTGTCTTCAATGTCCGGTTGGTCCATGGTTGCCCCGTTTTTGAGCTGCTTCTGTGCTCTGTTTCTATTCTCTGCAGTGACTTTTGATAATCCACACTCTCTTCTTTTAATCCTATTGACTTGCAGGAGATACAGTGTAGGTCCAGACGGGTCCTGGTGTTTGGCTGTAATCTGGATCAGATCAACATACTGGTTCACTTTGATCTTCCTGTCCTGCACTGGTTGGGTCTCTTGAAAACAGTCTGACTTTTGGTCCGGATGCCTTCAGGCCAGCAGCAAAGTGGAGTCTGAGAAGCTCTTTCCCCTCCAGACCCAAGGGGAGGGGTCATAAGCACTCTGAGCCAATAAGAGTTCATAATCTCTGACCAGGTGACTACTGGCCCCAAAGATAACAGGCAGAAGATTAACTGATTCCTGAAACCCTGAATCTTGAAAGGTAAAAGGCTAGGACTGCCACATCTCTGGCAGACAATGTAAGAACACAATATGATCAACAGAACAAAACGGTTGAGAAAATCTGTAAAAAAAAAACCAAAAACATTATAACTACCACAAAAACGACACTCTTAAAATGCCGAAGAATTTAATCTTTCATATCAGAATGCTTGCAGCTTGAAAAAAAACATTTCAACTGTGAGGGAAATCATGAAATCACAGAGACCAAAGTAAAACCGAGGGTCCAGAGAACACTTGACAAGAACCGCAAGAGGAATTTGGAAGTTTTCTGTCATTATCTGTCTAATCTCAGGCCAGAGTAATGTAGCAATTAGAAATAGCGCTTTGAAATGCACAACTAAAAACCTGCACATAACACAAAAATTGAGCTTTATAGGACACTACATGAGCTGTGCACAGAAAGAGTTTAGCAGTGATGGGAACCTCTGACAACTCAACAAGAAATCTTAAAGAAGAGAGCTGAATAGCACAATGAATCTAACAGTTCTCAGGAACCGCAGACACAAACAGAACTGTTTCTCAAAGGCCTCCAGAAGCACCACGACAACCAATACACAACAATCCCTTTTTGTATAATTCATGCCTAAATGAAGTCATTGTGGGCCAGGTTTTCACTGATCAATTCTCAGTGGCACCCTGAGATCTGGTGCAGAACACTGTGGTGATGAAGATGAAGCAGATTCACTGTAAGTAGATTATCTTACTGAGCTAATTACAGCTAGTGACAGAGAGAATGCACAGAGAGCCCCGTTCTGCTCTCTGTTCCCCCTCACAACCTTAACATCTTGTTCTGCAACCTTCCTCAACCAGGACAGAGTTCTCTCTCTGTGCCACATCAGCCCTACTTTGAGTCAAGCTCTGACTCTCAGGTTGAGTTTGTTAACCCGTTCCTCCAACTCACAGGTTGTTAATCTTCCGCTCTGGCTGAGCAGTGTTAGCATGTGGCTACTCACGATCAGGCTCATCACAGCTTGTGTATTCAGGTGTGGTCACTAGCTCCTCCTCCGAGCTGCTGAAGCTGCCAATCATGCGCATCTTCCCCATCCTTCGTCCCCCGTGTCCCAAGGTATCATTGGTTGGCTTCCTCTTGAAGGCAGCACTTGGGTCTAAGTGTTGCTGTGGTAATGGGCTGCGGCGGGGTGACGTGGGACTTATGTGGTTGTGGTCAACTGAGAAAGACCCTTGTCCAGCAGATCCAGCCAATCCCTGCGAGCGATTCTGCCGAAGAGCTGAGTGAAAAAACCACAAGTTAGACAGAGAGTGGGAACACTCAGCATTGAGTGACAGGGAGTGGTCCTACCTGAGCGCCTCAGAGCCAGATGTTCAGGCTCGGTGCATGCCAGAGAGACATCACTGTGCCGGCGCTGGTGGCGGACCCGCCCAACCTGCGCTAACATCCTCATGGTCTCCTCGCTTGGCTGCGTTTTAATTGGGTAACGGGCCAGGTTTGGGTCACTGCGGTAACGGGCTTGAAACTCCTCCTCCTGCCGGCGTCGCAGCTCATGCTGGTCCTGAACCTGGACCAAAGGATGGTCCTGCTCCATGATAAACAAATAGATGGACTCATAGAAACCACAAGTAAAAATGTATGCTGCGTTTGTTTTGTTGCATAAATGTTGTATTGCCTTTGTTTCTATTTCAATGTTTACTTTTTTCAATGTAAACAATATGAGCTTCTCACCTGTGAGTGCCAGCGGCCATATCCATCTCTGATTGGTCGTCTCTGGGCTGGTAACTCCTCACCATTGCTGTGCGGTGAGCAGGTGTGGCCAAGGTCAGAGGGCGAGCGAGGTATCCTGGCCCTCTCACCATTGTAATACGACCCTGAGGGACTCCGCCTCCTGTCAATCACACAGAAAGGACCACTCAGAAAAAGAGTATCGCATGACCATCATATGGTTCCCCTCCAAAATCCTCTTTACATGCTTTGGGAACAGTCAAAAAAAT
>JASSRZ010000601.1:0-18994 GCA_032164315.1 Malacoctenus gilli
CTCAAGAAACTACAAGACTGTGTCAGCAGAGACTTTCTTCATCACTCCACGCATCAACAAAGAGAAGATACACGACAAAAGTAAGTAAACTATCCAGATCTTATCTAAATGACACACTAGTGAAGGGAACTATTTCTTCCGCCTCGGTAAGTGACTAACATGGCAGCTTTGTGGCATGCTGTTGCTCACTGGTCTGTGCATGTGTGTGTGTGTGTGTGTGTGTGTGTGTGTGTGTGTGTGTGTGTGTGTGTGTAACCAAATGGTGGAGTATAAGCAAAGTCATGTGTGGAGCTTAGTTTTGCTTTACAGTCAGGACGTCGTGTGTCACATCTGTGGGAAAACTGTGAGGAGTTGTGGCGACACAACAAACTGAGTGAAACACCAACAAACCACAACACCGAATGTGGCATTCACTACTTTTTTTTGGCTACTTCACTAACACAGTTTTTAAACACTCTGGGGTCTTTTTTTCCTATAGATTTACTAGGCAGATGAGGTGTGTTTTGACAAAGTATCAGTTTCGCATCGTATCACCGATACCAGCCTGAATTTTACCCAGTATCAGGAAGGAAATGGCTGGTATTGAACATCACGAATTCGAGTTGTACTGTTTCATTCACCGCTTTATACATCCACTTGATTAATTTAGTATTAAAGACACAGGCAGGGAACAATTAGGATTCACTAATCAACTTCAGGAAATGCATATTCGAGGTGCTGTACAGTGGGGCAGTAGGGAGCACTGTCTCACAGCAGGGTCTTCAGTTCGAGCCCGTGTTTCCTTGCATGCGTTATATTCCGCCAGTGCGTTTGTGGATTTCCTCTGGGTCCTCTGCGTGAGGTTAATTAGTGACTCAAACTGGTCCACAGGCGTGGATGTCCGCGACAGCAAGCCTCAGTTGGAAAAAGTGTTATAAAAGATAAATGAATGAGCGTTTTTAGTCGAAACAAGTGGGCATAACGATGAACAACGCACACAAAGGGGAATCAGTTAAACATGACACAGGAAGGTCCAGAGTTTAAATTCGGGTCTTTCACTGCGTGACGCGAGAATATCAATTATGGGGACGCTTTTAGTCTGACAGGTAAATTGCCAATGTGAGAAAAAAGTAGCAGAGCATGGACTGCCCCCCACCCGCCTTCCAATTATTAGTTCGAACTCAAAATACAATGCTAAATTTCAAACAGAACATGCTGGTTGTGGTATTCCTGTGAGTTTATTTTCACAGTTGTGCTGTGTTGCCACAGAACTGCCTGTCGTCTACTCAAAGTAATTCAACTTAATTGTCCCGCCTCCCAACCACATATGCACACAACGCACTCTAAACCTTCATACAACCTTCCACAAACACAGTTGAAAGTGCTGCGCGTAGCTCGGTGAATCATTCTCCTTTGGCCTTTGTTGTCTGTACAGTTTGAATGGCAGAGCCTTGGAAAGTTATTTGACGCGTTCTGCGGCACAACGGGAGGAGGTTTTTCTACCACTGTGGACAAAACTGTCTATAACAGAGAAGGAGACTGAAGAACAAGTACATTTGAAGCCCTGAAAGACGGAAAAAAAAAAAAAGAAAAACGAGAGACTTCGGTTTCCAACCAGCAGATGTATCACAGCAAATATCGTACATGCTGCCAAATGGACCCATTGTCAGGCTTTCCCCCTCCAGCCTTTATTCTTCGAGCTGCAGCTCGCCTGCAGGCCGCCAATTCAACAGTGGTCCGAAAAGGGAAAAACAAACCCACTTGAGCTAAAGGAGGGAGTTCTTGAAAGTACAAGGTCTACTAGACATTACAATGAACATGTCTACACTACCGGGTAAGAGTTGAAGAACTCCTTATTTTCCCCAAATTGATGGAAACACAAGCAGTGGTGTACAATGGTGCATTATGGGCATTGGTGAATCGGCTGGAAGGCGTGACGGACAGTGTATGGAAATGTCCCTTTTGTCCGTGAGTCCAGTGACTGGCTGAATATCTGTCCAGGGAGGACTGCAGATTGTACCAGTTGGGGGAGAACAAATGGGAACTGCTCATCAGGAAGATTAACAGATGTATACATCTTGTGGGCAACATATTGGCCACCTTAGTGACAACACAACAGCTGTGGCGTCCATATACTTTGTATTGACATTGGGTTCTATAAATGTGAAAGTAGAAAGCATACTGGGCAAAAAGTGAGAGGTTGCAAGTCAATAACTGCCTTTTTTTGTCACATCCTTTATAGACATCAAAAGTAGGGTGTGTTCTATTAAACCATAACACAGGATTTCAAATTACAGCAGTTTTTGGACAGTCCTGTACGTATGCAGAGGAGAAAGAAACGATTCGTTCCTCATCACTACATACGAGCCACATGAATTGTCAACAGCTTCTGAAAAAGGACATCCGTGCCTCTACAATCAAGCTCTCCGAGAGGCAAAATAACCCTGAAAAACACCCACATGACAAAGTCCATTGTCTGCACAAACTTTGAAAAATCGGCACCAAAGCACATTCCTTGCTCTCCTGCCGGATAATTTCAACAACAGGCAAAAGAAGGGGTCCTTGGAAGAAGAAAAGAAAACAACAAATGCAGAGTGTTAAAAGACAAACTTTGAGCTGCAATGTTTGCCTCTGAATTCTAAAGCAGACATAACTTCACATGATTCCGATTGTGCGCGATGGCGTCACTGTACATACACAGTTCCAACAATACAGCTATTGAACTCAGACTGTTCCATCACACATTTTAATATCAGACCCTCCCTGAGGTTTACAACTTTTGGCCCACACAAACACTCACAGGGATCAGACTGTTTGCGTTTGCTTTCAACTTATTTGAAAGTCAAGAAGCTAAAGGTTACGATGAACATTTTAATGGGAAAAATAAGGGCTCGATTTGCATCTTCATCGATCTTGGACCCTTCAAAGTTAAATATTTCAAAAATATATAGTCAAACAGATGTCTGATGGCTCAATTATTGCCAAAGACAGGTTTGTATTTTGATAAAACGGAGTACAGAAAATTCAGCCGATGCAATATTTATCATTTGGCGTGAGGTGAACAATGTGCAGCATGTGTGAGGGGTTTGCGTTATTTTTTATTGTCTCTTTAGCTGTGTGAGTGTGTGTGTGTGTGTGTGTGTGTGTGTGTGTGTGTGTTTGTGTGTGTGGTAGTCTTACGCTCATTACAGTCACAACACATAAAAAAACTTGAAGAGCAACAACAGCCGCCGAGACACTTGTCAAGTTTTTCCTGCTTCAACCCCTTCAGCACGCGGCATTCTCCGAATGGGACCCGCACTTTCATAACGCCACAGACGCTGTCGTTCATCATCATTTTTGGACCACCGTGTCACCGGACCACCACCAAAACAGAATCACTGGTTCCTTGAGAAATGCATCCTTCGCCAACTCTACCAGATTCTGCATTTCAAGAAAACTCCCTAAAAGTAATTGGCTGGGAGTTAGAGTTTTCTAAAGGAAATAAAACATTATTTAACTTCTCTGAACGCGAAATGAATCCATTGTGATCTGGCTACATGATGGAAAAATATAGCTCGCTCGTCAGTCAAGTGCTACTTGAGGGCTTGGGTTCTCGATACATTGTTTTCTCAGTCTTGGAGGTTATTTGCGGGGTCCATGCGTCAGGGAGTGTTAGCAGTGATAGATGAGGGTGAAGAGTTCCGAGTCCTCATGTTAAATCTAATCACCGGACTGTCAGTCAACCTTGTTGATCCTGCTTCAAACTCTCCCCCTACTGCTTTGTTGTCCATCTCTCTTCTACCTTTTTCTTTGTTTTTTTTGGCTTTTTTAATGTGATCGCTATCTGGAAAGCATCTCTGCCACTTGACCCCCCTCCCCATCCCTCTCATCCGTCTTTGTGCAGCCGCTACCTTTAATAGTTTGTTCAGTCCTTTTATGTGTGGATCATTACGTTCTGCCTCAATCAGAGAAGGCGGACTTCATTCAGGCCTCCGTGAGTCTTTCTCCTGTTGGCCATCCTTCTTTTGTTTCCGTGTTAATTTGAGGCCTTTTGTGCGAGTCCCTCAAACGCCTGAGGCAGTATATCTTGTTGACTAGGTCGGTTTTAAATTGACATTAAAAAGAGAACGGTCCAGTCTGAGTGAGCGGTATGTCTCTGTGTCAGGATGCCTCGGAATTGAGATTAGATCTCAAATAATGTGTAGGAAGTCAAAACACATTGGTTTTTATAAAAAAAAAGCAAGGGTTGTCATGGAATTTATGTACAAGTGTAGAATTTGTCCACTGTTAAACAAAGTCAATACCACAGAAAGAGGCATTTAAACACCATCTTGACCAGTATTCCTCAGGGTGTTAGCCACGCCTTTTTTATGAATTTCTGTTGGGGTGATTTTGGCGAAAAAAAAAATTTGTTCACAAGTCTAGACTCAAGAGAAAAGTGCCATCTGATTTCCAATCAGAGGCTGCAGCGCATCGTTGAAAAAGAAATATGACTGTTTGACAGGAATTTTTCCACCAACTCCTCAGAAGGGAATCTTGCTTTTGGCTACCCTAAAAGTCACAAGCTTACATCCTCGTCTAATTTGAATAACTGCAAACGTTTGCCAGGGCACCATCAGTGGTCGCTCTACAAATCCTTGGGTTCAGACCCAGCCTGGTGGCAGGGTGGGCTGGGTTGCCCATCTCCTCTGGCTGCAGCTTGGAGCGCGCACACTCGTGTCATTTCTCCGAATGGTGTCGCCATACTTTACGAGACGGTGCACCAAATTCGGTTGTGACTGTGCAGAATCATGCATGCTTTTACGTCAGTGGCTCTCCAACAATAGGCTCATTGTAACTCACATGAGGTGCAAATAAGATGAAAGAAACAATACATCGAAAGGCTTCAGAAAGTTGCTAGATTAAGGGAAAAAGTTTCCAAGCAGGCCTTGGTATTTTGGGGGAAAAAAAGGAAAACCGTGGCTCCGATGAAGGCAGGCAGACCAACAGAGGGTCAAAAAAAAGTTGCACAACCTGTTCTGGATCTCTGCAGCCATATTTAAATGCTTCACTGAGAGTAACTTCAGCATGAACGGAGTGCGGTTCGCCCCCGTAGCCTGTCTGGAGTCCTGCTGCTGACCGTGTCCACGCCTCTACAAGCAGACTGTCCATCCCTCCGACTGCTACTTTGCAAAGTATCACAGAAAGATTTCCAACGACTTGGTGAGAGAAGTAATTTCCTAACATGTCTCCAAAACACCTTTTTTGTGCCCCCAAAACAATATCTACCAAACATTGGCCGTTTGCTTTGAAAGTTAACGAAAACACTTGATTTGTTGATGAGAAAAAGCGGCAGAGGTGAATTAGTTAAAGAAAAAGCCCAACTACAGTTTTCAAAACCATAGAAATCAATGTTGCACTAAAATATCCAAGATTGTTGTCTTTCTTATTGACACCATCATAGCCAGTGATGCCACACATACCCCACAAACACCTCGTTCTACTGAGCGGCTGGAAATCAGGCTTTCACAGGAGATTAGATACGGGTGCGATGGAAGTCACCACAAACAAGCTGCGCTGTGACCCTCCAGGAGCCAAACACGTCCGCGCTCACGGCGACAGAACAACAGAGGGCGGCGGGATAGCTTTGGCCGAAGTGACTTCATCAGCCAGGCGACCTCGCGTCCACTCAATCAGATGCTGTTTAGAGGAGATTAGCTGTTTCCGGAAACCCATTTTAGGAACCCATTAATCTTCAGCGGGCTGGCTTTGCCAGGGAGGCCAAAGAGGCTTCAGTTCCTCATGACGAATGCTTTTCAGCCTACTCTCAAAAGCAGGCACTTAGAGACATTTGCGCAGAATGAAAAGACACAAACAATCCTGTATTGTACAGAGAAACCACTTGTTGTGCAACAGCCACAGATCCTCATGCAGATTGCATCGTTTAGCTCAACGGTTGGATCTCCTCCTACACCTGTTTAAAAAGGCAACCCCATACCGAGATATTGCAGCAATCAAGCATTTTCAATTTCAGAGCTTTATTAGCTTGGATAATAAAGGTGCTTCACATACCTTCTTTATTTTTTACTTTTAGAGGTACTTCTTCGTCTGATTGAGCATCATCTTCCTCTCCGAAGTGAGAGCAGTCCACATGCTTCAGAGAGCAGGCTCACTCCCTTCCTCCATAAAAAAAAAGGGGCCAAAGTCCAGCCGAAGGTCCCCAACAGTCCGGCTGAGGCCGATCCTTCGCTGCTGTTGCCGTCTTTCTTTGGTGTTTGTTTTCCATTGCTTTGTTCGCTCTGGCATGCCCAGACTGCAGAATCGTCCTCCTGTGTTGTCTGCGCTGAGTGTGGGACTATGCCCCACCCCCCCACCCCGGCCCACAGGTGCTCCTTTCCTTCCTTGGATAGGGACATGAAAGAAAAAACATGCATAACTGGTGTTTTCCTTCTGAAAAAGTGTTTTGACTATCAACGAATCCGTATCAGGAACTTTAAAGGGGCCCTATTATGCTATTTCAACTTTTTGTCAGCTATTCACAGTGTAACAGTGTTGAAAGCTCATTCAGACAAGTGAGCAGTGCCCCCTCTTTTCACATAAACTCATGTTTGAGATGTCTAGCGGGCTCAGTGATTGGACAACTTCTCTACGCTGGGCGTAACCAATCAGAGGCGTCCTGCATCTTGTAGGGGTGGGGCTTAATGCGGAAGAGCCTCATTCTGCTCGTCTCTAAAGGGGGGGTCTATTGGGGCTGAAGGAGACGATCGAGATATAATGAAATACGATGTTTGAGAAAAAAAGAGCTTGATGAATTTCTGTCATTGTGGACTTGCATACGAAGACAAAGACATCCAAAATGTGTGAAACAGGGCCACTTTAAAAGCTACTTCAAGTATACTCACCTGATTGGCTGGCTGGTGTAGGCCCTGGTGGGTGGGTGGAGGGTTTGAGTTACTTTTCCGTCCAAGTGTAAGACCCACCCTCTGTTTATCCAAGGTGTTCACACTGCTGGCTCACAAGCAGCACATTCGGATTGTACAGTGAGCATCGCCTGTCCCTATTTTTAATGGTTTTTCATCTTGTCTGTTTTCGTCCCTTTATCTACTTTCCATCCCCGACAACCGCATGCTCGTCCCCCCCGAATCGTCTTTGTGATGTAGCAGTTCTGTCAGTGGCCAAACATCCAATAAAATAAGACAATATGATATAATGGAGCAGCACTCAGACCAAAAAGAAACTTGATGACGTGAGGTAAAAACGGAGGTGTCATAAAAGAAATTTCAGCATGAACAGTGACTCTTTAAATAAAAAAAGATCTTTTTTAGTCAATTCAGTCAAGTAATTGCGTTTTTTTTTTAAGTTGCCTTGACTGGAAGTCCCTATTTATTCACTGTGTATTGAATTCATTCTATCTATATCACTTCCATCCAATAAAGTTCAGGTTTGTTGGCTCCTGACAGCTTCTTTGTGTTGCTGGGTTTTTTTTTTTGTTTTTTTTTATGATCGCCTCAGGATGTTGGAGAGTATTCAATGCGACTTCCTCGTTGTTCCAATCCGGGGCCATTTCTAACTCGGATGTTTTGAATATATATTGTTTTATTTGAGCGGTTCAGAAAACAGCAACAGTGAGCATCTGAGTTAATCAAAAGTAAAACGTTTTTTTTTCCTTCCTGAAAACAGCTGCATTATTTACTCTCTCCCAGTGAGTCCAGAGCATTAAAAGTAACACCGAAATAAACAAACAAAAAAACACACAAGACACAGCACTGTCAATTAGGTATAGTGATATAGAATAAAAGAGTGTATAAACAAGGGGTAGGGGAAGGGGGTCCTTGACCACAAATTGGTTACAGCACTGTCAATGCAGGCATTTATTCCTTCAGACACTTTTGTTGAAGAAGTCATAAGGCATTTGGGATGTTCTCCATTCCCTCCCACACCTTTTTGGATCCAGATAGTTCAACCATCTGCACGTGATACACTTGACAGCTACTGCGAATGAGATTTGTAGTAAATATGTATTATCTCTGCCAGAACGCCAAGAAGGACGACCACTTACGGCAGGGTCTTTTGGGCATCTTGCGTCGAAACGTTCCGAGAGCTTTCACATCCATCCTGTAATTATCCACTTCATTTTGGACTTGATCGCGTCATGCGAGTTGGGACTGCCAACGTGCTGTCCACAGCCTCCCCCAGCATTAATTATGAGCCAATTGGATTCAACTTTACTGTTATGTTTGGGGTTCCAGACAAGCTTGCTGTCCTTCCACATATGCCTGTTCCCAGTCTTCAGGAGTAATAGTTCAACTATTCTATTTCACTCACCCACTGCTTGGTCGTACTTTAGTAAAATGTAAAGTACTTGTTGAACTTATTGGGAAAAGTGTGACACATCCCATTCTTTTCATCAAGGGTCACATTCATTTCTTTTTTTCACTCGCTTCTGTCAAAGGACTTCATTTGCGGTGATACCTTCGACCAGTGTTAAACTCAGAAAGACAAAGCAAACAAAGTACAAATTACAAATAACAATAGAGTCATAGTCCATCATATTTTATTTCTTGTCGGCCAAATCACGATCAAGGGCCACATTGGGCCCCCGAGCCAAAGCTTGGCCAATGCTGCTTCAAAAAGGCTTTAATCTTCTGACTTAATGAACTACCTTTGGGAACAGAAACAGAATAATCGTTGAACTAATTCAATCAAGGCCAAAATAAAAGAAAAGCTTTACAGAGCTTATCCAGATCGTGACAAAATGTTTTATGAGAAGTTACGGCCTTTTAATCTGAAGGGGAACGGCGTCCTTTGTTAAAACATGTTTTTGTACTCGACGGATACGCCATTGCTTAAGCCTTATGACCGCAGTCACGTTTTATTCATGCTCTCATATATGTGGCTGGCTGCCAAAGCCCCGCAATTGATGAAAAATACTTACATTACAGACATGGCTGCCCAGAACTATAAATTTACATAGCGAGGGGCCATAACCTCAATACATTAGAGGGGGAAAAAAAGGGGGAGCTGGTCGAAAAAGAGGGACTTGGATGGATGAACACAGATGAGGTAAGGGTAAATCTGGACTAGAAAAAAAGGAGAGAGAATGAGGGGAAAAGAGAGAGAGAGTGATGAATAATGAAACAAAAGAAGAAAATGTGGCCCAACGAAACAGACAAAGACAAAGTTGGACTAAAGTGCTGCTTTAGATTAATGGCTCATCTTCAGCAAGTGAGCGAGACACCATTTGGCTCCCGGTCCAAACGAAGCCAGGTCGTTAATCACCGTGGCAACAGATGAGACAATGGGCATCGATATGACATTGAGCTTTAGAACATTTGCCCGTATTGGAGCCAATCCCCATTTTATTACATGGGACAGGAGCCAAGTGCCAGGCGGAATTACTTCCATAGTTTAACAGTAAGCGCACACAAATTGCGGTGGATGGCCGCGGCTGAGGGTGGGCATATGCACACATCGGTGGGCTCAGGGACTTCCTGGATTTATGGGGACCACAGGACTCGGTCGTAATGGGCCTTGGCTCAAGCCGGAGGAGAATGAAGAGTACGTCCATCGAGAGATGTCAATTAAAGCATGGGTTCGTTGGCAACTTTTCAGAATGAAAGAGGAGCTTATCACTCAAGCTACCGCTAACACTATGAGGTAATATTGCATGCAATTTATGGTTTGGATTGCATTTAGGATTACAGATAACAACTACCCACTTATCTAATTTAAGGGGATAGAAGGGGGCCGGGAACAATCCCAGTTGTCATTGGATGAAAGACAGGAAACACCTGTCGTGTCCAGAGGGGTTCTTGGTGGTCTTTCCAACACTGCTCATACACAGAGATAGACAATCATGCGTGAACCCAATTATGCTGATCAAACAACTGCATTAAGCATGATGCTGCCTCCACCATGCCTAAGTGATGACTTACAGAAGGTGTCATTGTGGATGAAAAAAAAAATTCACAGCTTTTTTTTAACATTTGAACCTAAAGATTTACATCAAAATGGATTGATATCTTTTTGCAAAGTGAAATCCAAAGTTCTACACCGATTCCAAGTTGCCCAAGCAGTTCTAAAGCATCCTAACTACCCGGATTCATCGGCAACAGCTGTTTTGATCAACTCAACAGGTAAAAGAAAAACAGCAGCTCTCAGTCAGCTATTGGTTTGTCGACCGACAGTGACAGCTAAGACGAAGGAACTCACTGCGGACCAGCGGGTGCTCATGAGAATAGCGAAGTATAAGTTCATGCCTGTATGTTTTCAGGTTGCAGTGGCTACAGTGGAAAAAAAAGCCCCCAAAACAAAGACATTCTGCCTCTCAGAGGACGTGGTCACCAACCAAAAGTGAGAGAGGTGAAAAGGAGCGCAGCAACTGCCACCAACTGACCCTGGGCACCAGTAGACATTTCAGTGTGACAGTGATGCAGGAAAACACCCAGTGGAAGTGGTAGAAAAACAAAACAAACAAAATACACTGGATTTCAATTGAGAAATTGCATAGTGAGGAAAAGATCAGGGTGATTGCATGGATATCATCCAGGCCCAAACGAGTGGGAGCTCATCACAAACGATGAATGGTAAAACACTAGCAGTGGAGACACGTTAAAAGTGGCTCAGCATTGATCGGAAATGTTTGCTGTAATGTCCTTTTGCTCATAGAGAACAGTATGAATAGTTTTGGACACGCCACTTAACAAAAGTGACTTTTAGTCAACGTTGACTAGGTTCAATAGGCATTATTATGAGAACCCTATTGCAGTCATTGTATCGGCAATGACGCTTAAAGTCAGATAAATAATGATGGGAAAAAAATATTCTGTTTTGAATAAATGTATCCAAACAAGCCCATAAGCACTTCATGAAGCTTAATGCAAAATATAAAGCGCTGCAAGGTCAAGGTACTTGATCTTTGCACACATCAACACGAGGATGCCTCAGAAACAAGCATGAGTTTCTGTCAATAACTCTGCCAATGATGAAACTGGAAGATCTTCTTCTCTGGTGGTATCACAAGAGGTTGCATACAAAATACAGCAAATGCACACTCGTGCAGGCCTGTGTGTGTTTTGTGCTCGCTTTGGACACTGTACACTTGACTGCAATGCTGAAAAAAACGTACTACAGCTATTTGATGCCATCTTCATTTTGTCCGTTCTGTCTTGTGCTCACACCACTGTAGAATTTAGCATAAAAGTCATCGAGGACCATCTGGCCCCTCTTCGCTGACGTTTTGGTGGTGCGGGACCAGAAAGCGAGACGGTGTGAATCGACGCTTTGACTAGGGAACTCTCGTTGTCTTGTATCTTTTTCTGTCTGTACGCACACATACGGACAGAATGCTTCCCTCACGTACACCAGTGCAGTACAAGAGTAGCTGGTATGAAAGACAGCACCCATGCTCGTCTGAGGTTTCTTGCCAGCGGAGTGCACCTGCAAGCAGTCGAATTGTTTCAGAGGACAAAACCACATAGAGGAAGATTTTTTTTTGGGGGGGGGGTGACATTTTTGGAGTGCGTGCAGGGGAACGTGGCTCCCGGAGGAGCCACGGGACAGAGTAACCCCTGCGCAGTGACTGATCGAGAGCCGGGGCTCGGGGTGACTCCGCACCCACGTCACCAAAACGGCTGCCTTGGGGAAGCTCGGGGCGCCAAAACGAATGAACGCGGAGAGCGTCCCTCCGCTGCAGTGGATCTCGTGAAACCGCGTCGTCATTAGCATCGCTTCGCCCCCCCATTTTTCAAGCTGAAAAACTCCCACAAAGGCATTACCGAATGGAAAGATGTGCCGGAGACGAGGAAACTTTTGCACTGCCGGGACAAGAAACTCCAGGCACACGTGCCCGTCTGGTGTTTGAACGCTTTACAGAAACGCTCCATCGTCAGCACTCGGTGATCCACCCATGGCTCCTTTTTGTGTCTGTCAGTTCCGGTGCACATCATTTATCAGACTTGGATATCTCACTATGAAGACTTCCGGAGTGCACAGCCAGGCGAGTTGCTCCGCGCCTGTACCTGCGGGCGGAAAGGTTTGAACGCACCCCAGCAAAACCACAGGAGAGATCCGCTGCCGACCTGGAACACGGGTTTGGAAATATCGAGCCCCCCCCCCCACGCTCGCTCAGATGCACACAACGAATGCGCTCGATGAGAATGGGCTCGCCGAAAGCGACGGCTGAATACAAATCCAGTCCCTCGCCTTTAACAACGTGAGCCTGCACTGGTTTCATAATTCACCCACCACCACCTCCACCTCCCACCCAGCGGTGAAAACTTACAATAAAAAAAAAAGAAAGAAATCATCTTGGGAGTCCTGGTGATAAAAAGAAATTATCGACGCCACTGAATTTCAAGTAGAGCCGTAAAAATCGGCGAGCGATAAACGCACGCGAACTTACTTAGGATCAGCTCGATCATTAATAAAATATGAAGCTAAATATCTTTTATGGGAGTATTATGCCGTGAGTTACGGCCACGACAGTGCCTTTGAACGTCCGAGGTCAATTCGGTCATAAAGCAAAAAGAAAGAAAAAAAAAAACAACCCTCAACAGCCAACAGAGATGATTTTTGACCCAGCGACGGGTAAACATGGCAAACAAGATCCCAAGATACTCAGATGGTGAAGTAGGGCCTGAGCTGAGCCGGTGAAATGGTGTTCCCACTCTCGCCTGTGGTCATGGACTTTTCAGTCCCCATAGCTCACATTCATCAATTCACTCTGGGTTATTCAGATATTTAAGCGCCAGAGGTGTTGACACCCCCTCCACACACATGTGCACACGAACACACACGCACACACACACACACACACACACACACACACACACACACACCAGCTTCAGTCTTCCACCCCAAGACATTTTGACACATAGTGAAGGAAATTAGTCATTTAACAATTTGCAAATAACTGATTCTTTACTTATTCTTTGCTAAAATGAGGGTGAAAAGTTCATCATAGGTTAGAGTTTGTGAATGCTATCAGAAAGTAACAGGATGTGGCAGATGTTCTGTGTTTCTTCAGTTGGCTTTAGGGTGGGGGTCTGGAGCCCCTGTAACTCTATTGATTAGTGTCTCTCCACATCCCCTAGTTCTCTGCCCTCTGGTCTCCTTCCTGTTGGTGGTAATAATCTCTTTCCGGGGACCAGGCAGTTTTGCAGACACGGGAGATGCCAGTTGAAAACCCCAACTTTAGGCGGCAGCCTATGACCCCTTCTTGGAGATCTGGAGAAGTGATCAGTAGCCTTTTGTTTGGAGCGGGGAGTGCTGCAGGACATTTGGGAAAGGCCAATCAAGTCTTTGGACATCGATCAGGCTACGATTCGAAGGAGCCCCTGCCAATGACATGATGGGACCGGCCCAAGGACCGAGAATAAAAACCTGGAGCGAGGGATAGTTAGCCGTCTTTTCTCTGCTGAGCACAAGATGGTACTTTTTGTCTGGTTGCTAGGGAGAAAATGACCCAGAGCTCTGCACCGCACATTCAAATCTGACTGTAAAATTATTCTTTGATTGGAGAAGTAAAATACTCTTTTTCTTGAAATTGATTGACTCCATTTAATCCAATTAACAAACACGCAGGAATTCAAGGTAATAGGTAAATAAGAGAACTGAATTCCAAAAATAGACAGACAGGAGATCATTCATCCAACTGCCAACGTTTGGACGGACAGACTGTTGCATCTTTAAGGCGGGAAACCATGAGTTAAAGTGCTTTTTTGCATATTTTCCAAAGAAAATTTTGACTTCTGAAAGTTCTCATGTTGTTCTTTGGCTTAGCGATGGCGAACTTCATTACTTAACCTGTTTTCTTGAACCCAATTCTATGAGACAAGGGTTTTTTTTTTGGGCGGGGGGACGATGGGACCTTAATTCGTCGATGGATCTTCCCAGAGGTGACGGAATGAAAGTACAACTGCCCCTCATCGATGCATCTCTCGTTCCTCACACAATTCAGAGTCACACATTGACCCCATTCAGTCTTTTTTATACACTGGATGGAAGCCAGAGTACCTGAAAATAGAACTCGCCACAGAAAGACCCCGCCAAGGTTCGGAAACTTTGACCTTTGTCCAGTGAGGCGAACACAAACAACCAAGCACCTGTTAAAAAAAAAAAAAAGCTGAGGAAATGAAGGGTTGCATTCAGCTATCACATGAAATAAGAAAGAAAAAATTCGAGTCATTTATGAGGGAGAGGCGCAAAACAGTGCCTGAAAAGTCGGTGTGAGGTGGAGTGCGTGGCCCCTTTGAACGGAACAACCGGTCTTCGTTCAGGTTCCAGCAGCACAAAGGGACGCTTGGAAAGGGGAGGATGGCCGGCATTGACCCGAGTCCCATTGAAAACTGCTGAGGGGACTCGGTTAAGCCCTCGGCTCGAGACTCTCCGCTGATGACCGTGCCCGACTCTTTTCACTGGCTCCTCATTGAACCTGGCAAAACTCGTCCCGCACAAAGATCGCGCTCAAAAAAAAAAAGAAAAAAATTTCCTGGTGGCTGCTCACAACTGCCTGATTCAGCACTCGCAATTCACACCGTTCCGTGGCCTCATAATGGCAGAGTACACTCACAGAAGGAGTGCGTTAGCAAAAGGACGGGCTGAACTGTGGGGCTGCACCAAATTGTAGAAAACAAAGGTTCCATTATACACCATTCAGAGAGAAGTCAGAGTGTAAATCAAGGACATTCTCTTCATGTCGCAAAAGGAAAAAGGGACAAAGTACAAGTTTTTGTCTCTGTTATTTGAACTCCAAGGACTCCTTCCTTCAACAAAACATTCTTATAGTCGTCCAAGCAAAGCCTGCTGACAGTATTAACAAGGGTTCTTATTGTGTGAGTGATTGCTACCAAGCTGAATGCCATGAATGACAGGAATAGAGAATGAACCTTTGTTTGTTTGGTTTTTTTGCACACTGAGGCACCATTCACGGTGTGAAGCAGATGCGATATTTATGTGACTACATCGACCAGACTCCAGTTCCACCTGATGTGCCTGTTGGAACAGTTGCAGCAAGTAAAAACCGTCATTTTTCTGGCATCACAGATGCCGTGTTTTCCCATCCACCGATGTGTCAGTTTGTGAGTGTGTGGGACGGCTGTTTGCAGTTATTACTCAAGGCTGAGACTGTGAGAAAAAAAAAAAAAAAAAGCAAGTTGGGTAGAAACAAGTCTCACTCTTTTGGAACTCGCCACCGTTAGATCCAGAGGAAGCAATATATGGGAGGCTAAGGGAGCCAACGCAGCGTGGACAATGTAAACAGAAGTACATAGAGTTGGAAGCATCCTACGTCTGCGTGACAATGGACCAGAACCACGACAAAAGAAAGTTCTCTCTGTGTGTATATGTTTCAGACAGACAGACAGAAATGTTCTACTTGGGGGAAAAAAGGACTAATCACCTAAAGATGTGATCTTTGCCAATGAACGGTCATTGTGTGACCTTGACCTTTGACACCCTAAACCCACATATTTCCTGCTTATGTCACTGCTGAATCTTCCACTGCATTTCAAAATATTTCCTCTAATATTTGTATTGTGTATTTTTGCACCAAGGGGAGTTGTCCTCCAATTTGGTTGTACCATGTACAATGACAACAAAGTTCTATTCTGTTCTAAAAATAGTTGTAGTGGTATCACCCAAAATGTGTTGGCCATATTTGATCAGATTATGACTTTTGACCAGGACAACCCACATTCTAACGAGCTCCCATGAGCATCACCCTCGATCCTTTTACTAGGTTTGAACCTTTCAGAATAAATCAATAGTAAAATATTGTTGAAGCTATCAGCAAACATGAAGGTGGTTCCTGTGAAAATTCACATGGCCAATGTGCAGATTAGGTTATTGCATTAGTTCCCACATTGACTTCCTGCCCTGTAAGAGAAGCCAGCCATCCTGCCCACAACAAGTTCAGTTTCCCGCCCTCTGGAAAAAGATACAGAAGCCTCCACTCCCGGGCCACCAGACTCTCAAACAGCTTCATCCACCAGGCTGTGAGGATGCTGAACTCCCTCTCCTCCCTCCCTGCTGCCCCCAGGGAAGCAGCCAAGGTGCTAACGCACGCACGCACGCACGCACGCACGCACGCACGCACGCACGCACACGCGCACACACACACACACACACAACTCTTGCCTCTGCCCTACTGCCAAGAGGCTAGGGGAACCCCCAGCCTAGGTCAAACCTTGTCCTTAGTCTTTATGTTAATTATTTTCATATAATATATCTTAGTTACTCTTGTGTGCTTAAGTTAAATGGATGTTAAGTGAAGTCTTCTCTCATGGCACTTCACTTATTTATTGAAGTGCCTCTGCTGTATTAGAGTTTAGGTTAGGATAGGACTGCTTTGAAGACAACTCTCTTAAGTGTCCACTTCCTGTGAGTTTATGCCTTGTGATTTTTGGGTCTCACCGTGGCATTGTGGCAACTCAATTTTGATTCCTTTATATGCCTGGAATGACATGTAAAGAGATTGACAAATTTAGCTGATTCTGATTTTATGCAACTTACGTAAAGACATCAATAGAACTTGTTCTCAGTTTTTAGCTCCTATTTGAAGCTTTTCCAGGACATATCATATATCACATTCGCATTGGCAACTTGAGCTTCACTCTTCCTTACCAACATAAAACTACCCAGAATAAATACATTGAAAATATAAAGTAGATGCACTTTTTTTCCCCCTCTACTTTCACATATTGGAGCTCATCATGGGAAGACACGGCTGAGCGAGAACTCGCCGAGTGGAGAAATCCCATGATGTTCTTCAGAGAGAGCTCAACAGGTGCCACTTCCACAACACTATGCATGCGGAACGTCGGCTTCACTCTTAAATGAGCCTGCCATTTCTATCCAGATGTCTATAAGGACTTTACTGTGTGTCACATGCCTCTAAAGGACACCACATAATGGAGGGAAATGAATACTTTGCAGGCAATATTCTCCATTCCTCCAATCATTTTCACATTTTTACAAGGTTTTTCTTACCTCAAGAGGTCTGAATTGCATTTTCTATGGCCTTATACACATGCAGAGAGATGATATATCGCACGGTTACGTGATATCAGTCTGCATTAGCGGCTGTGGTTACATTTCCATGCCTCTCTCATGAGGACAGGTAAAGGCTTCACGTCGGTCCCAGTTCGGGGGTTTCTGGTGCACCGCGAAGGCAATTTTCCATAACAGATCTGTACACTTGTTCAGACACCATAACATTCAGTTACTTGAAAAGCCTTCCACCGCAGAGTGGAAACTGCTCCCGCAGTGTAACATTAGCATACTTCCTACTGGAGCTCATCAGCATAAAACTACAGATTAGCTGATTACCGAGAAAAAAAAAAAAAAAAAAGCAAAACGCTATGCTTTCTTCACCACTTATATAGAGATTTAGTGTTTGTAGAGAGGGTGTAGCGTTACGGTAAATAAACCTTAAGTTACTTCTGTTGTTTTTATGGTTTTTGATCACATCAGTTCCAGTTGTGTCACGTCTGCTTTCGGTTCAGTTTGCAACTTTTTTGTTTTTCCAACTCAATCACATGCTTGATGTCAAAGTACAGGTTTTCCAGCGAGTCATTGGCTGAAAAACAAGTCTGCAGTGATTGCAATATGTTGATGTTCTTTTTCCTTAGAAAAACAACTGCAAGCCAAGATACACACAAAAAAATACACTGAAGTATTTCTTCAGGTGTTCCTGTTACTTCCACGGCTGCAGGTGTATGAAACAAAGCACCAAAGCATTCCGACTACCACTATATGTGGTTTCCATTGTGGTGATGTGATAAGATGCCACCCGTGCATATGTCCAGGTGCAAAAAGTTCTAGCTATCAAATGACCTTACAACTACTACTGTACAACCTAAAAACCACCAATTTTCTCAAAAGCTGACAGTGCACCTTATAATCTGGTACGCCTTATATATGGACCAATATTGAGCCACAACAGGTCTCGCAACCGCTGACTGCAAGCACGCGGTTCATGCTGGGATATGTGACTGCGCAAGGTGGAGCGCGGCGGTGACGACGACGGAGACCAGGTAGCTCCTCTGCAGTGGGGCCGCCGGCGAGGAGCCGCCGCCGCCGCCGCCTGTGGCCAGTCAGGGGTTGAGCAGATTAAACTCAAGGCGATCATTCACACAGTAGAACACGGGGATAGAGCAGCAGCAAGAGAATTTAACATTCACAAATTAATGGTGCGAAAGTAGAGGAAGCAACAAGATGACCTGTGCCAAGTAAAGAACACTTTATTCATTTTGGGAGTGAATGGAGTTGTTAGAACGCTGGTTTGTAATCTATTAATAAAGTTTGACTGACCTATCTGAGGTTTTGTTGACATTCCCTTTAGCGTAGCTCCTTCTAATGGATGCATAAAGTAACTCCAGCCTCTACTGTAGCGTCTATTCTATGCGCCTTATAATGCGGTGCGCCTTATATATGAACAAAGTTTTAAAATACGCCATTCATTGAAGGTGCGCCTTATAATCCAGTGCACCCTATAGTTCGGAAAATACGGTACTAATCCACAGTGACCAGTCTGAAGTATTGTGACCAGTGGTCAGACATGTAAAAGGACCGAGTAGCGACATTGGATTGCAAAGTTTTGTGTTGCTCAGATTAGCTTTAACAGTAGCTCAAAAACAATGAGTAGAGAGCTTCAAGCAATGGGTTCCAGTGGCCAAGCAGCTACTTCCAAACCACCTGTCACAAAGTGCATTATAAAGTGTTGGATGGAGTGGTGTAAAAAAAACCCAAACAAACTGATTTTTTCCCCAATCTGGCAACCTGATGGATGAGATTAAGGCGGCGGTGGTGGTGGTGAGGTTATGGTGGAGACTTCTGCCCAACTTTGCGGGAATACTTGGAACCCTTCCTGTTCCAACGCTACTGTGCACCAGGTTATAGAGACATGGATGAGCCAGTGTTTGACTTCACAAATAGGCTTCTTGCAAAACTTCCGATATTTACACACCCAAACTTTATGCAAAGTCTTCCCAAAAGAGTTCAAGCCGTTGGAGTGGGGTGGGCTGACATTCTGATTGACGGGGGGGGGGGGGGG
>JASSRZ010000601.1:19004-45875 GCA_032164315.1 Malacoctenus gilli
TATTGCCCCCCCCCCCCCCCCCCCCCAGACAAGTGAATACAATTTGAGAATATAGTGTATTTATATCAGTTATGCCCTGATTACCACTTCCAAGGTTGCAATCGCTTCCAAACTTAATGTTTGACTCCACCAAATTTTGCCATGTGATAAAAGCTGAATTCGCTGTTTGAGGATGAAATCAGAACAGCATTTTTGGAGCTTTAAAGCTAAGTTAGCAGGAACTTGTCTTGGGGCTCGTCTTGAACGCTCACCTCCAAAGACTCGAGCCCCCACAAGTGGAGCATGTCTTGAAAAACTTGACTCATACTTCTCAGACAGTTCCATTAAGACGCATTACAAACATAAATTATAAACCTCATTTTGAAACGCTTTGACAATTATCAACCTCTAATGAAGGTGACTCCCGATGAAGTCATTCGGAGACGGTCGACCAGTGCTTTTAAATTAAGGCGGCCCGAGTTAATCTCCCGCCACGCGTTTGACCGGGTCCCAGACTGAATCCGTCTTCATCACTGTCCATTCCCCGGAGTGGGCGCGCTCCCGGTAGCGTCCAAGCCAGCGGCCGGTGCGCACAAGCTGACGCGGGGACAAATGGAGCAGGACTTCCCTCTCCTCCTGTGACCCCCCCCCCCCCATCTCAGGCCGTCACATGGCATTTTCTTTACCCAGCTTAAAGCTTAACTTCTGTCACATTCAAGAAAAACAACAAACAGTGATTGACTAAATCTTGATCCACAGTTGCGAGAAATTACACACTGAAATCGGGAAAAGGGGAGACAATGAGACACAGGTGGTAACAATGAGTACAATACATTCAACAGGAAAATATGGGGAACGCATTCGAAGATTTTTAGAGCAGGACAACAATGCACAATGACTTCCTGGTTTAGGAATCGTGCGACCTGATGGTCAAAGCGGTCAGGCTGTGGAATCGATTGGCTTTACTGTCAATGCTGGTGACGGAATCAGGATCTGTATGACATTTTAATGAGGATGTCACATGACCGGCACGTCATGTGTCAAATTAAGACCAAGACAGCGAGAAACTGTTCTGTCGCCGCTCTTATTTTGATGGTCACATGCCAGATTTGCTGTGAAAAGGGTCAGAGCAGCTGGCCGTAATAGTGTCTTTTGAAAAGTAGTAGATGTACTATATATACAAATATGTGTCAATTCTAAAAAGTCTGCATGTATTCCAGATATTTTTGTAAGTAACTTGTTTTTTCAAGGTTTCTGAATTTATTGGGGACAAAAAACCAATGGTTGCTCTTTATCCTTATTGCAATTGTTAGTTTTCCATTGTATCATTACACCAGATTTATTCTGTAGGTTGAATTCCATGCCCTGCATGGAATTAACATAAAACTGTAGGTTCCAAGCAATTTGAAAGCAAGTTATCAAACACATCAGAGCACGATAGACCAAAAGTGCATGATTTGGGCAAGAAAAAGAAAAAAACAATGGTGTGAGAGGTGATATGATATACCAAAATGTCTGGTAAACAACAGGAAGTACAAAGGTTAAGTAGTTGGTACTGGTTTACACCGTCACACTGTTATTGTTTGTGGCTTCAACGAGTTATTTTAGAAAGACTGGACAGTCTGAGTCACAGGTCTTACTCAGGGCCTGACGTATTTTACTTTTACAGCTCTCAATAATTTACTGAAGAATTGACTGCATAAATAATTGAATATAAACAGCCACAGTTTTGCACTTGGGGGACGTGTTCTGTGATTACACTGTGGTTTATTCCAACTCCGTCCCACATCCCGCTGCACTCGATACAAAGAATTGGAGCGAGGAATATCGATACGCGGGCCGCAGAAGTCGCCCTCCGATGATGCACCATTTCCTCCTGTAATTTGAGTAATGTGCACCGCAGCACTCAGCTGTTTTGGAACACAAAAAAGTTTGAAAAGTAATAAAGGAGAGAGATATGCCAGAGTGTTATTTATCGATTGCCTAATTCTGACTTCCTCAAATGTTGTTCCTCACACATGTCAGGTATGATCCTGAACTCACTGTTTTCTAGCTGTGAGCTGCCCCTCCACATCCATCATCCAGAGGACATACATCAATCGTGTCCATCAACTCCTTCGTGAATCATGCAAATTCATTTCCAGCATCTCTGATACTTAGATATCTACATTACTATTGAGTGGTGTGAAACTGGGACACACCATTGCTCTTATTTTGGTGACTCAATGCGTTATACTGTGGTCACCATCGCACATGCAGTCGTCGCCTTCCCGACGATGCTTCACAAGTGCTACTGAACATATCGTGCTGTTGTTGTGTTCTAACCTCAGAAGCTGCAAAGGTACCATTTGGCTTATCTGTGTCAAATTAAACTGCAGTCTACAGTTTAAATATGTAGTGTCTGATGGCCTGCAAGGGGGTAGAAAAAAATTAAAGTCAATTCAGGAATGCATACTAATGCAGATGATAAGGATTAGGAATCGATGCACATACGGTCCCATCTGGATTCAAAGCCAGCACTCATCCATCTGTTTTCATTATGGATCATGAGGATGAACTTCGTTTTCAAAGCGGCGAGCATAAGCAGCGCTGTCAGGAGGAAATGCGAAAGGTAAAACTGACGCATCGCTTATCAATGAGTCATCGGATCGCACCGCTCCGCATCAGGATCCATCCGAATCTTCAGGGGATGATGAGACTTCTGCCCAGAATCGCTATTGACTCGTCTGCCTTGCTTTGCTCCCGCTTCATTCTCTGCTCCAGCGGGTGTCACAAAAAAAAAAGATGATTCAAAACATTTAGTCTGAGGACACGCGAGGGGAAAATAAACCTTGTAGCTTCATGGCGGATTTATTGACAAACAAAGGGGCAGCGGCAGGAACGGTCCAAGGACCAGCTGGAGGGCTCGGACTCTCCGCGTGATTTTTTTTTTGGGGGGGAGCTGATCAGCATGTAAGTCACAAGCGCAGACGAGCACAATGTTCTCAAACTGGAACCATGGAAACGGTAATACTGTCTGGAGCAGGGGGAGTGTAAAAACACGCAGCCTGGGAACCAAAAGTGGCTCCTCCAGTAGGTCCATTCGGGCCCACAGGTTGATCCTGTGAAAGGATGAAAAATTGTATATATATAAAAAAAAACCACCACATGTTCAAGGTATTCACTGGAGATGCATAGTGCGAAGTCCTTCTTTTGATGCAACACGATTTAAATAGCTGTAAATGGTCCTGTAAGCTGCCATTATTTAGGTAGTTGCCCTTTTTTTTCTTGTGAAATGTGAAATTTTGTCCAATGAGTGCAGCAAAAATACCAGTGAAACTAGTGATGACTGGGGATGCAGTCAGTCATGTAAAGAGTTATAGTAGAAGCGAAGAAAAAGTGGTTATTTTTTGAGATTCCCGCTGTTGTACCAGTGAAGTCGAAAGTGTGGACACACTCGGATGGCCAATCGGTGTCATCTTTCAATCTGGTGTTGCAGAGGTTCAGTTCTGAAATCCAGTGAGAGCGATCTGCTAATGTCATTAACATAACTGCCTTGACAGTACTTTCAAGCCTAATTTTCGGGGCGACAGAGAGAGAGAGAGTAGGCTCGCACTTCCACTGCCTGCTTTCTCTGTGAACCCTATGAGCCCTGTAGTACTCCCTTCTCCACCAGGTGGTGTGAAATCTCCACGGGATGCCCTTTTGAAGCCCTGTGAAAGGCCCGGCCTCAAATCAACAGGACAGCCTCAAACGAGCCCAGACTGTACCAGCAGAGACCCACAGGATGGAGTGCAACCGGTTCAAAATCCCACATGAGTCCATAAAAGGTCTGCAAATTTCTTATTGAACCTTTCTCATCCAGACAATTTTTTTTTTTTTTACCCTCAGTATTTTTCTGCAGCTGTTACAAGCGGGAGTCTCAAAGTTGGCTACTGAGCTGCTTTGCAAGGGGGAATCTGATGTTGATCGGGCACTTTTTCAGCCATGTGTTGTTGAGGATGGAGGAAAAGAGAGCAGGCATTGCTCAATTTGTCAAGAGACCTTCGCATCGGGACGGAAACTCTGACAGGGGGCCGGTGACAAAACGATGTCATGTGAAGTTGTGGGATTTGAGGAGGAAACTTCAAATACTTGGCTCTGAAGGAAAAGAACTATTCGGAAGAAGCTCTGAAATGTCACCAACATAAAAGTTCATTTTTCTGTTTGAGAAACACGTTTGAGTGTTTTGTCTTTACTTGGTAAAATTAATTTCAGTGAAGATTCAAAATTCAAGTGCAAAACAGAGTCTCACACATTGAGCGTGAGAATCATCCAAACATTCCTTTCTCACCACTGACACTAAGCCACGGTTTCTCACGCTGTAAAACACTGATAAAACATTGGTTAAGGTTCTGCATGGGAACTATGGCTCACATTTCCTATGGCGGGATATTGTCATGGTTACATGCCACCGAATCCTTTCCTGCTGGTGGGGTGGTGGTGAACCAATCAGTCACTCCGTGAGCCCCCATCGACCAATCAACAACCCTTCCTTGTTGGGGTGACACCTGGAAACTTTGTCAGTGAAAAGCAACAAATCTAGTTTTCCTTTCACTCCGCGGAACAATGTGTGCTTTCGTGTCAAACTTTTCACAACTCAGTTTGGAAATCGCCTCCCCGATTCGTTGCACCCACGTGCTGCCCGTCCACGTTCCACCCCACTCTGCAGGCAGACTGCTTATGGGCCAAGGCACAGATCCTGCACTGGCTGTATTGACAATCACGTAACTTTAAATGTGACATTGTCTGCCTGTCAATGAGACGTTGCCTCGGTGATGGGTGGAGGCGGTGGGGAGGGGAGTTGGTTCTGATTGGTTAGGGAACATGTAAAGGCGGGTTTTGTGCTGCAAGCAACGTTGTGGGTCCTGGATAGTTGCTGGTTTGTGTTGCAACGACATGTATGACAAAATATATATTCTCTATAATTTTAATGAGTTTTGAATGCATACAATCCAGATTTTGTTCATTTTAAAAGCTTTGCAAACATTTGTTTTATTGAAGGCCTTTTAGACCATAGTCGAGCCCTTACACACCCTCCCCTGATGCAGCAACCTTGTAGGGTGGGGGTCGGCTCTTACAAACGACCTGTGTGCAGCGTGCTGCCCAAGGACACTTGAACACAGGTCGCGCTACAAATGGCTATGAAGGTGGCTGAGATGGAAGCACAACAATAGGGAGAGAGAGAGGGAAAGCTAAGAATGTCTGAAAAAGATTGAAGGTGCTTGAAATGAAAGGGAGACAGCGCGGTTTCACAAGCCGGCGCGTCAAAAGCAGCCAGAGAGGTGAAAGTCTGGAAACACAAGCAATCCGAGTCGTGACCCGGCAGGAAGGTCCAAAAAAGGATTATCCACGCACACAAGCACAGAACGGTAAGAGCGTCAGGTCACAAGGACACAGAGTGCCTTTCTGTATGTCACGTACTCGCCTGTCGCTCTGGGACCATTGATGAGCATCACCTCCCCAACGTGTGTGCACAGCAGGGCGCAGTTGAACAAAATCAGGAACTGTAAGAGCCATACGGACTTGACTTCCTTACCATGTTTTGACCAAGTACTCTTCAACACATTTTTTTCCAAGCTCAGTCACATTCACCCATTGTCTTGCCCAAGGACACTTTGGCAAGTGGAGAGGGTGAGGTGTCGTCTTGAACTGCCAACTTTCGGAGGACAATCTGCTCTCCCGGCTGAGTCACGGCAGCTGCAGAGATGTAGGCATGGTTGGAATTCACTGAAATTCTGTTACTTTCCAAGTAGCATCACAAAGGCTGCTCAAGGTGTGCCTGTAAGACAGTAGAAAACACAGTTTTGTGAAAACTTTTCAAGACCAAATATGAATTATACAGCCTGACAAATAAATAGGCCTTCTGGCAAGTATTTGAATGGATTTGGCAAGACACAAAAACAAAGGTCCTTCAGTATTTGTTTGGAAGTTTTGTTGACTTTGTGTTCACCCAGAGTAACTTCGCGTGGTGCAAATAGAGAATAAAAAAGCCAATGACCTTTAGGTGCTGGAAATCCAATGTGTTGACTGAACTGACGAGCAGGAAGTGAGAACGTGTTTTCCCACGCGAAGGACTTCTTTCACAGATCCGGTCAAGGAATCGCCAGATATCGGTCTGCAAACCAACAACAATTACTCAAAAGGATTAACAAAGGTTTTTGGTTGGCCAGTGTGCAACAGGTGAGTTTGAGCTCTGTTGCACGTCGATACTTAATGCGGGACTATCATGGAAGTGTATCACAGCGAAACAGTAAACAGAGGCTGACAGGTCAAATTGACAATTTGCCACATCCTCAAAGAATAATTGGCAGCTCCTCAAGCATTGTAAAGATCATATCACACTGATCTTTCAAAACTAACCTTTTTAACTACCTTCCAGCTTTCACAATGAAAGTCGAGAATGAATCTTACTGTGATGCAGCAACAGACTGGGGGAGAGTCCCGGGAACAAGGCAGCACCACTAAACGGACAAAGCATGACAAAAACACATCGATCCAAGAAGGGGAGGACAACGGGACACAGGTGGGAAGCTAAAACAAAGAAGGGCATGGGTTATCGGTCTCACACACACCTACATAAACCTACACACACACACACACACACACACACACACACACACACACACACACACACACACACACACACAGAAAGAACACATAGTTTTAAGGGGAATGGTTGAAGATATACAGAGAAAGTTGACATGAGGTTTAAATTCGACCATATCCTTCAATCATGTGAATGTCACGAAATTGAGTCACACCACTTATTTCCAGCATCCTTGTAACTACGGTTACGCAGGAAGCTAGAACAAGGTGTTCTAAAAACAGTATTTTGCATAGAAGAGCATAATTTAGTTACATTTCTCCATGGGAGTGCTGTCATGATGTACTGAGGAAATCTCAGGCACGTAGAAAATCACATGGGATGGAAAGAACACCGGAATCAGTCAAGGACACAGAAACTGAGGGAGATTTTTGCAAAAACAAACAAAAGCACATCAAAACTTTAACTTAATTTAATGTATTTCATTTGATGCTTTGCAGGTTCCTGTTTCCACTGAAAAATGATACGAAGGACAACCTGAAAGCAGAAGCGTCACATCCGTTCCATATCCTTTAACAGGTGCTCTCAAACTGTGGTACTTGAGCCCCATCAAGTAGAACAAAAGTGTATGTAGGAAACCCATGCCTCAAAATTGAGCTGTGCATGAATGTAGCTGAATACTCAGCACAACTATATTACCCAAATAATATCAGTTCTCATAGTGGTGCTTGGAGAGTGAGGTAATTTTCTGAGGTGGTACTTGGTATGAAAAGTTTGAGAACCACAGCTTTAAAATACCCGGACAGTCTAACAAAGCTGTATCTCATCCTCCTTAATGAGAAGCATTGATTAAAGCCACATTTTGACTGTTGACTAAGTGAAATAAAATGACAAAAAAGAGGGAACCTAACCAAATTCCAAAAAAACAGAAAGTTATGAAGAAAACCGAAAGAATCATGAACTGGGTGTGCTTGAACTAGACCAGACACGCTTGATAACAATCAGACAGGAAGAGGTCACAAATTAACCTGGAACATGAACAAAACAAAACAAATTAGATATGAGGTACGAACAACTGACAGATCCAAAAAAAAACACGGGGTCACCAGGAAATGCGATCAAAAGTAGCCCCTGAAAAGTGTCCTTCCTTCAGAGCGGAAGCCATGGGAGCCCATAGAGGCCTCCGCCACTCACAGGAAACTGAAGCGATGACTCATTAGTGCATTAATTTATACAAAGTGCACACAAACGATACGGCGTCGACGGACCACCACGGACAATATGACAGGTCTCAAAGGGGGCCGGCGTGCTCACAGGCGGGGCGATACTTAAGTCCTTAACTTTGCGGGAGCTAATTACAGTTTGAATGGACAGGTGCAACTTTATGTACATACTGGTGTAATTTCCCTGGGCGGAGATACAAAGCGGGATGTAATGATATAATGTAATTACACAGCAGAGGCGCAGGAAATTAGACTGGTATCTTCAAATCTTGAGGGTGCCGACAAAAAATCAAGCAGCTCGTCAATTCTCCCGCAGCTGACTCCGCCTGGCAGTGATGTAATGCACAACGGTACACCAAATTGAATCCCCCCCACCCCCACCCCCAATACCAATGAGCACCCACAAGTCAAGGTTGATCTTTCGGCAAGGTAAATCAAATAACGATTTGGACATGGCGATGCGTGGTTCTTTGGTGCCATCTGAGTGGAGGAGGGTATCGATCAGACCGGGAGGTGTCCGGTGTGATGGGGGTGGGGATGGGGGGGCGCGGGAGGGTGGTATTTTCAGGCCGAGGGCTACCTGCCTCGCAGTCCAACCCCGTCTGCCCGCTTATTGACCGCAGATCAGCGCGGCTCAGGGTGGATCAGTAGCCTGGAAATGTCAAAAGTGTCGCGGCGGATCAATTCAAATCATCAGGTCCAGACTTCATAAAGACCACAAGCTTAGGGTCACTCGGGGAGAAAACAGATGAAGGCTGCAGCCTTAACAGCGCAAACAAGCACATACCTGGTGTAAAAACACCTTGATATTCTACTTTTTTAAATACTCACACTGACTGTTATTCAACCAAAAAAACAGGGTCATACGTTTGAGTTCTGCCATAAATACGACTTCTAAAGTGATTCTTTGAGGACGAAGAGGAGGATGGGGGTTGAGGGTTGTTTCTTTTCCGCCGCCTTTGTCAGTTATGGAGCCGTAAAAAACCCAAACCCACACGATGGACCCCAATGCCTATAAATCTGGCCCGGCCGGCGCGTCATTGCTGCATTACCGCCTTTTTTTCCGGCGACGCGAGCTGCCTGGGTGAATATACTGCAGGGCTGGCAGCTCATCGCTGGAAAGCTGGTCTGGATGGCTTTGTTGTCGGGATGGGGGGGGGGGGGGCAATCGTGGCATGTTCTCTGGCTGGCAGGAGAAATATGGGCCACATATATTAGGAATTAATACTTCATGTAAACAGTGACTTACATAAGCGCAAGTAGTCATACTTTATGCACTGGGGTGCCATTTTAGAGGAGTTTAATTTCACCTTCAAATAAGAATGTGAAAGGAAGGGGGGGCTCATGTCTTGAGTCATGGATTCAAGCACTGGGGTGAGACAGAGTATTTCTTGGCTTGTCCTGTCAGAGAGGGGCCAACATTTGCCATCAGCAGCACCAATTTTTTGGGATCAAACCGGGCCTGTGTTGAAACGGTGTTGGTCCGTTGAAGCACCCTGGATGACTCCATCCTTGGATGTATCCTCTACGTCCAGTTGTGTAAAGGACATCCTAATTTACCTCAGGAAAGTGCGCCATACAAAAGGTCAACAGTGTCATTCCAATGACGGATCCTTTTTCTTATCGAGGTACCCAGTTCACACTTGCACCTAGAACTGTACTGATCACTTGATCACCACTGCCTTGATCAATCTTACATCACATGAGTTATGCGAGTTCTTCTCTGCCCACATTTACAACAACTTTTCGCAAAACAGTGGCATGTTTGCGAGAAACTCTTCAAGAATTAATTGTATTGGTTTTGTGTAAAATTCCTCAGACTTTCCTAAACTTTGACAAAAGCTGACTTCTGGCCTTTGGCAATCCACGAAGGCTTTGATACCACACGAAACCACTCCGGCAGTAGAGGCAGTAGGGTTCTCACGTCACTCCAGAACAACGCTCGCCTCTCGCATACCACTGGGTCCATTTCCATAATGTAGCTTTGCAGCCTATGCATCATACATCACGATATGATGCAGTCCAAATCCTTGGAAATCAGTTCTTTAGAGAATGTTGTTTTGGCTTTTGTTTCTCTTTTGTTTTCCTCCTATTTTGGACAGAAATGACCCCAGTTCCAATCAGGAAGTGTAGGACAGAGTGACGGCAGCCGCTGTTGCGCTTCTCTTCACAAATGCTTATTTTTCATCTGTTTATCCGTCTCGTGTGGAAAACTGTCTCATTGAAAGTCTTGTGTTAATTGGCGGTTATTGCATGTCCCCTCCTGCGTGTTCATTTCAGAAGTTTACAAGACTGAATCTCTGCAATGCAGCACATCAATGTCCTGGACACTGCTACATATCTTGAATATTTGATTATGAACTGTGGGAACTGAACAAATTGCTCCCTTCAATGTTCATCTTGCTTTGTGAACTCAGTGTTCTTGTCCACACAATGTACTTTATTATAAGTCTTTTTTTCAGTCTTCGTTTTTTCAGTTCCGTCTCACGTTCGATGCAATTACAATCGATGAAGCCCAAGATTCAGAGATGAGAAGAAAAAATAAATAAATAAAATGGCATTTGGCATTTTCAGCCTCTGAAGTCGGATGACTCAGGATTGTGAGTCAGTAAATGGCCCTTTGCAAGGTCCCGTCCCATAAAAAAAAAAACACCCAAAAAACCTGTACTAACATTTCTGGAAATGCCAAAAGGGATTTATGTCCCAGAGAGAAACATTGATTCATCCTGTAGGTCTCGACACCATTAAAAAAAAAAAAACCCAAACCAAAACACACACAAAAAAGGGACTGAGCTGTTCCCAGAACAGTTCAGGATGATGGACAGGCATTAATAGCCCACTAATGGCTCATTCTGACTCCTCCACAGGCACAGACGGTTAAAAGAGGGGACGGCTTTCCGTGACTCTGTGGGTCAAGCGGATAAGTAGGATACGAGCTGCTCAGTAGGGAGGAAAAAAATGAACGTGTGTTTATGTGTCATCTAAGGTAATGGTGCTTAGTATGCAGGACACCTTGTTAGCACCGCAGCATCTATCAGAAAAAGAAGACACATAATGCATTTACTATACGCACACATTGAGTTAAAAAATTACCCCCGATGCAAACTTAATACTTATTTTGCCAAGCGTTTTCCCAGAAGGGCAGTAGATCTTATTAGATTTTTTTTGCACTATCGTCTGACTACGCATACATATGAATGCAGGCCCGATCTATTAGCTGATTTTCTTGATGCTTAGAGCGACCGCGAGAAGTTGGCAGCCCTGCTCAGCTTCCCACTAGAGCAATCAGCACGCTAAACTCACGGTGTGAAGACGACAGCGTGACCCCTGATCGGGGTTTGGAGTCTGCATGTTTTAAGGGTGTTATTCGGGTGGTTCAGTGGTTCTCTTGTCTAGTGTCTTGTCTTGTATAAATAAGTCATAGTGAACTTGGTAAGCATACATTACTAACCCTTGCGTAACTTGTATAAATATTTTCACCCGAATCAAATGGGAGTTGGCCTAAAATGTACCATTTTTGTTTTTGAGGTAACAGATGCAAGATGCTGATATTCCAGGTTGACTTAAGCACTTAAAAACCCTACTTTCGTTTGAGCTACCACAATTATATTAACAGAAGTGTGAAGCTCAACATCATTGGCCACTGCAGTTTTCACATGGACAGTCAGAAAAGCTTCCCCAACTGTCAAGTCGTCAGAGACAGCCTTGGATATTAAAGAGATACTCGGGAGACGGATAGAAACCACTCAGTCTCCGTAATCAGGCCAAAGCGGGATCTAAAAAAGCTTTCACACAAGATGTCTTTTTTTGATTACTTACTAATTTAAAGAGCAAAACAGAAAAAGGGGAAAATAACCTTCTAAGAAGTTACTAAACACCAAAGTTATTCAGTCTGTTTCCAAAATTCTCAAGTGGCGTTTTGTTTACGGGGGAAAAAATAGTTGCTGGTTGAGGTTTGACTATATTTTAGTTTCATTTATGTATTTAGGACACATAGAGAATATACTGTGCAAACCAGAAGCTCCAAATAAAGCCTATTTAAGTACGTCTTATCACTCGTTTGTGCAAGTTATTCTCGGATGCAGTTCGCAGGACTGACAGGTCTACGAACCTTCATGAACGACATCTAAACTTTACCCTTCCTTAGTTTGACCTTATTTCTCTGAATACCCCACCAAAGTCCCCTTTGCTAGATATTACAGTGAAGCCAAACACTGGTTTAAAGCCACGCTCCGACTTACAAAAGCAGAAACCTTCAGATGATGAAGCGGTAGGAAGTTTCTTGGGTCTGTTCCAGGGGTCGCGGGCCCCAGTCTGGGATCCACTGCACCAGGGAGGTATGTCCAACGTGGGATATCTTACTAAAAGCATATATAGTTCAAGGTGCTTTGTTTGATGGGCTCAAGTAGGAAAGTCTTCCTGCTTTTCTGACACCTCTGGCTAATTTGATAATGGGTCTACACTGAAAGTGTAGGACGAGGCCCCGTCCCTTTCGGCCTCGTAACATATGTCGCAGTTTGTTCTTGCCGGCCTGTCCTCGCCAGGAGACTTCATTCCAGAAATAGAAGGTGCACTGTCAGGTTACCTAATACTTGGTCGAGTCCCATCTGGGAACCCTAAGAAAATACAGTACGTTTTGACCCATCGCGCATCGAGCAACTGCACTCAAGCTCTGAGCGGATGAGATGTTAGCTCTTACAATGCTATGTCTGCAGCCGGTCGACTTCTCTGTACGGTTTTACATTGAAAATGTACAGTGGAGGGTTCCTGAAGGGCCCTGCCGTCACCCGGTACGCGGCTCCCTTTCCCGCCTCCACCTTTGCTGACTCGCCTCGACTCCAACACTTGATGAGAGCTGATTATTAAGTCCATGAATAGGTCCCATCGCAGTGGGGATCAAAACATATGACTCCCCTCGGCCTGCTTGAGTGAACGCCCCAGAAGCGCGGAGTAATTTCAGCAAATGACTCTCCGGCAAATGAGCTCTTTGATCAAGTTGCTGTTGGGCGGCGCGAAGCCCGGCAATCGCAGCCCGGGCGGCTCGTGATTTAGTGCGCATCTCCGGGTTTTTGACTCGGCGTAGAGGTCGGCCGTTGACTGATGTGATGCACCGCCCTAGGCAACAGTGACCAATCTCCTGATTCAACAACTGCAATTCATCAAGGGGCTCGAAAGCCCAGGCGTCAGTCTCGCATGGGGTTAAGATAGCTGCTGTTGGGGAACTGTTCCTCACTGCTGTAGCACCACTGTTACCTCAGCAGCACAAAGCAGAGTGGTTTTAACTTGATTGGCTCTCATTACATGCCAACGATACATTTTCAGTATCTCATCCAAAGTTGTTTCGTATACATGTTTTACCGATAATTCATATAGAAGCAAGTGAAATAACAATCCTCACAAATTGTGTCACAAAAACGACATAATTATTGTATTTGTAAGGTTTGGAGTAACTTCTCTAAATTGTGGATAACATCGAGGTTTCCACAAGTGCTCATTTCCTGTCTTATTACAGAATAATGAACACAGCAAATCCGTGGATGACAGCTGTGCATTCGTGTGTGGTACCTTGCTGGCACACAGGTGTGTTCAAAATGCTTTGGGAGCTGATATCGTGGGTGAATAAGACCTAAATGCTTGGATAAAATTACAGTCGTATACTAGACAATAGAAGGGGCAAACAACTCCAAGACAGTGAATGAAGAAGGAGCTGCACAAGTGACCGACAATTTCCGTCCTCGGTGAAAAATGTCCATATGTCCAAATGTTCATGCTGATGTGACCTGAGATTGTAAAAAAAAAAGGCCTGAAACACAGGGATGTCCTGAGGCATTGTTTTCATCATTCGATAGAGAAACAGCCAAGATCATTCAGGTGTGTCACTGAATTCCCTCCGCAGTCCTACGTGACCTCATAAGATCTCCTTATGAAAACTTTATTTTTTTGCTTTGTTTGTTTGTTTGCTTCTACCTTCCTTTCAGCCTCTCCTGAACCTGCTCGCAGCTTCCCTGGGGAGATGAACACACCCACCCACTGGCTCTTTTTTTTTTTTCTTTGTTGTTATTTGTTTGTTGTATTCCTCTCTTCAGGTTTAGAAGCCTTATTTTTTGCTGCTGAGTGGGAGAGCCAGAAGGTTGTAATCAGAGATTGTTGGAGGATTGAAGTGATTTATGTTGTGTGTCAACAACATTCAAATGATAACTTTGGAAGCAGCTGGCATTCAGCTGGTAATTGGGATCTGCCAGGAAGGTGAAAAGATAAAATTGCAATTCATCATCGAATTTCTCATGTGGACCTTTGGGGGTTTTTATGTCAGAAGGTTGTCATTTTTTCTGTTTTGCTTGTATTGTAGTTCTGTATTTTGACTTTTTTTTTCTGATGGGTCAATTTTTGCTTTTGCAGAGGCAACATGTGTCATTTTGCCCTGTGTCAGTCTTCCAGGCCTCAAGCTAATGCGACCTAAGGTTGGATGGAGTGTGTATATTCACACTCCATTCTTCTCTGCTTGAGGGGGGGGGGCAGTGTCTGCAGAGATGCCCCAGACTTTGCTGCCACTTGATCTTTACTCCCTCTCTTCCAAGGGGGTCCCCCCAAAGTGTCCCTTCAGCATGTCTTGGGTGATCCGTAGAGAGGGAATGACGAGCCGTCAACATCCCAAGCCGCTTCACCATGGCAACCCAATGCGCCATGAATTTGCCTAACTCAGTTATAAAGTCTACATAAATTAAAGTAAATTCATCAGTCATTACATTGTTGCCAAGCTTGCATTGTGGCTTTTGGGGAGATGTTCCTTTTCAATGGACTGGCCTGTTGACCAACCACAATGATGTTTTTGTGATGACTGACACTCAACAACAAAGAAATTACCGTATTTTCCGCACTTTAAGACTCACCGGATTATAAGGCGCACCTTCAATGAATGGCGTATTTCAAATCTTTGTTCATATATAAGGTGCACCGCAAAATAAGGCACATAGGATAGACGCTACAGTGGAGGCTGGGGTTACTTTATGAATCAATTAGATGGAGCTGCGCTGAAGGGAATGTCAACAAAACAGTCCAATAGGTCAGTCAAACTTTCTTGATAGATTACAAACCAGCGTTCTGACAACTCCGTTCACTCCCAAAAGGAATGAACAGTCTTCTTTACTTGGCGCAGGTCATTTTGTTGCTTCTGCCACTTCTGCACCATTGATTCGTTAATGTTAAATTCTCTTGCTGCTGCTCTTATCCCCGTGTTCTACTGCGTGAATGATCGCCTTGAGTTTAAACTCTGCTTACCGTAGTTGCGAGACCTGTTGTGGCTCAATATTGGTCCATATATAAGGCGCACCGGATAATAAGGCGCACCGTCAGCTTTTGAGAAAATCTGAGGTTTTTAGGTGCGCCTTATAGTGCGGAAAATACGGAAGGTGTTTTTGTTTCATTTGCTATGTCAACTAAGTCCAACACAGCTGTTTCCCTTTTGTGTAACACTTCATCTTGAGACACATGGTCCAGAGCTGCTATAATGAGGGTTGTTCAGCTGTAACATGAGGGAAGGGAATAAAAAAAAACACAAAACAGTGCATGGGAACTCTGTAACCTTAAGAGGAACACTGTGGGCGGACAGACAGCGCGTACGCCTTGGTTAGCAGCGCGGGGCTGAGGCGCACTCTCTGTCAGCAGAGAAAGATGGACTGAGCCCTGAGCGAGCAGTGGCAGCAGCGCAAGAATGACCGCCTTGATGGATGGACGTCTGACCTTCAGCAGTCCAGGAAACGAGGTTCACTGATAATCACAGCCCCCCCCCCCCCCCCAGTGAAAACCAACTCCAGACAGATATCTGCGCTCGTCCGGCCCTCCCGTTTGAGAGACTCGGGGTTGCTGTAAGCTATCGCAGTTTGGAAGTTTTGGTCTTTTTTCCAGAACTTACTTGTGATTTAGGGCTGCATAAACACAAAGGACGTTTTTACTCTCGACATTTTCTCGCTCCCGCTGCTTTCCCTGCTTAGATCAAGATTTGCACTCGTTCTGACAGTGTATTATTTTTGATAACACACACCAGAAGCTTTCGCAGAGCACCGTAATTTGCGAGATTTATGACGCTTGATCTTTCTTTTGGCATTTTTCTTTTTTTCCCTCGCAGGCGGTGGCGGCGGCAGCTTTTTCTTTACGATCTCGCCTGTGGCCTTCAGCTTCACTCCCACAATGTTAATTCCATTCCCCCTACTTGGCCCTTCATTCTGTCTTAATTGTTTCAGACTTGCCAGCCCACTGCGTCACAAACACACCCCTTGCCCCCCCACCCTCCCTCTTCCTCTCACTTACTGTTTGGCTGATTGGCACTGAGGACGAGAACTCGTTGGCAGCCTGTGCCAGGCTGTGTGATGTGCAGTGCCCACTGGGTTCGGTCATGACCTTGGGGGACACCAAGACACACAAGGAGGACAAGAGTGACAGAAAGAGTGAAGGGGGGTGGGGGGGGCAGAAAGCAGTTTATTAAACACCTGGGTCCAAACAATGACATCTACTTAAGGAGGAAGAAGAGCTTTGAAAGGCCACTTTTAGCCAAGGAAAAAGTACAATAGAAACTACGGGAGATTCAATGAAAAGTCGCAGATTATAAATATGATTCAAGAACAAAAGACCAAAACATCCCTCATGTATTTTTACTTCTGCACATTCTCAAAATAGAGAAAGATTTATAAAAAAACAGAAACAGCAGAGCGGTGATTCAACAGGTGAAATGAAACCATAGCAATCAGCCACGGCGATAAAACCACTGTTGGATGGAGTGAATTCAATGGATCATTGCATAGAGTTACCTGTCTGAGTCTCAAGAAGTCCGTGGCAGGAAACAACTCCCTTCAAGGTGCAGGAAAGATTGTGCCATTAGGTCATGGAGAGGGTCTGATGGAGGTGATCTTCCATCCTTCGCTCCATGTTACCATCCACCACTCCATCCATCCATCCATCCATCTATCCATTGCCCCAGCCACCCATCCATCCATCCATCCATCCATCCATCCATCCATCCTTTCATTTATCGCTCCATCTATCCATCACCCCAGTCATCCTCATGCATTGCTTCATCCATCCATCTGTCCATCCTTCCATCCATCCATCCAGTCTGAGCAAAGATGCTCAGACTTCCAACTCGCTGGACACCTCAGCTGTTCCCAGCCCTGCCTGGTAACACAGTTTACCCCAGCGTGTCCTGGGTCTCCCCCGGCATTTCGTATCAGTGGGGCATACCTGCAGCTCCTCCCCAATGTCTTCCAGGGTGTCAAGGGTTGCCAATGTTCACCACCCCCCCCCCCAACACCCATAGTTTCCATCCAACAAGATATACTATGGCTTCAGATCTTGACCCCAGTGCATTAATTCACAGTCCTTGTTAACTATTAAAAAGAACTTCAAAATCAACATCTTAACTATGCACTTGCTATTTGTACACTCATATATACAATTTAGAAAGAATAATGTGATTGATATTTCCTTAAAACCACACAGATAAGCTGATGCTTCACATCCTCAATAATAGAGGCAAATGTCATTCAGTGTTGCTGTGGAGAGGGAGGCATTTAGGTGAAAACACCTCCAGGCTAAGCTTGTAACTGATGCAGCATGGAAACACTCTTCAGTCAGGCTGACTAAATACAGAGGATCCACCTTTTGGAGTGGCCGAAAAAGAGCCAAGACCTGGAATCCAGCAGGACACCGTCTGTGAACGGCCGTCTGAGCTCAGTCGGCAGCGTCGCCGGGATTGTGGCTGAGCTGCAGCAGTTCTGGAAGGAAGAACTGTCTGAAATTCAACGATGCTGCGCTGGCTGGAAGTTTCTCGTGCCAAAAAAGGCTTCAACAGCTAATCCGTCCTGGTTTCAATACTCCTGTTTTTTTTTTCTTTTTTTTGCAGTTCCAGAAAGGTTGAGAGAGTGTCACAAAGGGAAAAAAAGACACTTAAGAGAAGGATTGTGGGTAGGATGTAAGTTTCAACACACAGTCCAATTCCAGCGAATGATGTACAGAATTTAAATCACAAGTCAAAAGGTAAGGAAGCAAACAAACTGTCTGTTTCAATTTCTTGCAGATAAATCATGATGAGAAGCAATATAATGGGGGAAAAAAGTCACAAAGACACATGTTTGGATGGCTGGGGTGTTTTGTCGAAAGAGGGCGAAGTGCAGGGACCCAAATACTGAAGGGGGGAGGGCAGAATGAATAAAACGGAAACACTCTTGAGGAGTAAAGAAAAGGCAAGATGCAGAAAACTTACACATGCTCCTCGGAGGACAATGGGTGGACTCAGCCAGTCACTCATAGGACAGGAGGACAGGCAAGTCACCTGAAAGAAATAGGAGAGCTTGACACCAATATAAGCAGGAAGCCACAAGGCAATGTTTGGTCAATGATGAAGACTGCTAGGGACTTGGCTGTCAGGCAGGGATCACGTCTCCCATGATGACTTCCAGTTCCTGTGGCTGGTTCGAGTGTTGGTCTGACCAACTGTAGGTTCCTGCTTCATCGTCTCGAAGGTCCGGCTGGGGTCGCGGCGGGAGTGGCCTTGTGCTTGCCAGCTCATTCCGCGATAGGCCGAGAAGGGAGAAGCGAGTCAATTCCGAAGGCAGCCAAACGTGACGGAGGTCCCTGGCCCGACCCGCCCCGACGAGCAACATCCGCCCTTCAACCAGCACGGAGCCGCCGGCTCCCCTTGACTGTTTCTGATAATGTGTTAGCAATCAATACAAATATTTGTGCATCTCAAAATACTTTAAGATGTACAAAAATCAGGTGGAAAAAGCCCCCCCCCCTGTCAGTCAAACTGTTTGGCAATCACACAACGTGGCCACGTCTGTCAAACAGTAAAACATGTTTACCTCAAATCAGATACGTCAGCAATGTCAAACATTTCTTTTGCATTTTGAGAGATGCCAGATAAACTGCAAGTCTTCTGGGTCTTCTTTTTTTTGGTTGTTGTCTCTCATGTTTGTGATCTCCGAGTTGGGGGGGGGGGGGGATGTCTCCCATCAATCAGTGTTTTCCACATATTAAATAAAGGTTAAAGGAAAACAAAAAAGATTGATGTGACCTTATACGGCTAATCCCTGGCTGCGGCTTCGGCTTGCGGGGTTTAAATCAAACTGTCTCCAAAGTGGAGAGAGCGAGAGAGAGAGAGAGAGAGAGAGAGAGAGAGAGAGAGAACACAACTCGACTCACTTCTCCAAGACCAGGAGTCGGAATCCTGGGATTGTTGACCCTTTCGCTATCGCCGGTGCTGACCTTTTCACAGAGCCCCCCAATTAAAGTCCCTCATTTAGACACTTGCGATTCTACTAAAGCCTCTGTCCATGCTCACCATCAATACCGCTCCCAAAACCTTGAAGCAAGAAGTTCACACAGTTTCAAAACTGAGAGTATGCATCCTTTTTTTCTTTGTTGCAGAAGAGGTTGAGAACACTCTTAACTGACTGAGTTTCACTGAAGAATTCTAGGCATCAATGAGTTTTGAAGTCGTCTGTAGGAGACTGGATAGAGCTGGGAGAAGTAATGTGTTGTTGATATATTAAGACGTCAGGGGAGCTTTGTTATTCCACTTCTCTCACGTGCATGAATGCACAACACTGCTGAGTAAACACACATGGAGATCCTGTTGAGAGAAATGATATAAGAAATGCAACCCCCTACCCCCCTATTCCACCAACCTTCAGCAACTAGTCTTTTTCCATAGATTTTGTGGATTGATGCTGCGAGTAGAACGAACCCAACACAACAGGGAAGACGCACTGTTCTGTTTCGCCGTGTACCAATGAAGGCATCGACTCCCCTGTATCGATCCAGATGCAAAGTTTGTTGTGATGGGTCTTGTATTGATGGGAGCTCTAATGGCTTGTTTAGTCTAAGCTCTGGAACATCACATGGCATAATCTAGAAACAAATACAGAACCTGAGCTGCAGTTACAGCAACACGTTAGATCAAGCTCTCATATGTGACGTTTTGTACTTAATAGAGAAACTAATTCTGCAAAAAGTAGGATATTTCTCCAGTCAATAAGACAAAATCCTCCGGCTTTCTTTACTCATTTTCCAGTATATGGCATCATAGCACTTTTTTGCTTTGCAGAGTAAAAAAAAGGAGTACACAAGTGCTGCTGTCTTTAGGGGGAAAGATGAATGGAGGAGAGAAGGAAAGGAGAGACAGAGATGAGCCTCCGTCAAAATAAGAGTCACCCTGAGGTACAGAAAGACACAAATAGAGAAAGAAGCAGGATGACAGCGGCCAGGGAGGAGGGATTGAGAGACAAAGATGGAGAGAGATAGAGAGAGAGAGAGCGAGAGAGAGACAGAGAGAGAGAGAGAGAGAGAGAGAGAGGAAGACAGCTTTTTTTTGAAGGGTGGATAGATTGCTTTGAGGGGAGAATTGAAGAGGTTTTAGCTGTGAGGGAGCCAGCGCGAGAGGTTTCCACTCCACTGTCAGCCAGTAAAAGGATTACAGCCGGCCAGGTCAAGGAGTGCAAAGCTCTCTATGCAACACAGTGCCACAGAGAGCACTGGAGCGATAGCAATAGTGGTAATGAGCGAGGCAACGTACAGCAGGTGAAGATTGGACGTAACCACTGGGGTTCTTTAGTTGTGTACAGTTCTTCTTAGCAACGTATATGAAAACTAACAAAATCACTCTCACGAACACCTCGAAGCGGTTCAAATCTCCGATCCACCGAAACACCATGTCTCTCGATATTAAAGCCAAAATACCCAAAGAATGTGTAGTCATACATGGGAGTATCACAAACTCAAAGCAGCACCTTGACTTCGTTAGGAGAGAAAGTGTTGTTGCTCGAGGCTGGGGCCTTTCAAACGCCACTGTCCTGCCCCCAGCGCACAGGGATGCCCGCATCCCAAACCTCAAGGGTTGTCAAGCAATCGGGGTCACAAGTGGAAGGAACTCTAAGCAGATCCAGCAGCCAGATTTGGCTTTTCCTTCACCTCGTTCCAGGCTCAGTCGCTCCTGGCCGAGTTCCCCCTCAGCAGCCGAGTTCCTCAATCGAAGTGGAACAGCGTCCTGTCGACGTCAAGACGGGCACACCTGAGAATGAGGGTGCTCCATCCCACTCTGTTTTGGTATCTGAGACAGAAACAATTAACAATTGACCAAGAAACAATGAAAAACAAGTAGCGATCAACGAAAGGTTTAGAAAAGTTGGGTTTGATTCTTTTGAGTGGCTTTCAGACTCTTGAGGACGCCCAGATCAACTAACCAACCGAGATGGCCCGAAGAAAGTACCAGGTACTGTCAAACATTGGAAACCTACAGAACTCGTATAGTTAATCCAAGTAGAACCAGGTGGAAAGGTCCAGAATTTTAAAGATGTAAGTGGAAGAAAAAACCTTTTTGGGTCCTGGTTAACCCAGGGAAGTACAGTAGGATGTGAGACATGGATGTCTGGGCTTTTAGCCATAGCTTCAGTTTGACGATGTAGAAGAGTAGAGTTAAAAAAAAATGTAAACTTTAATTTCAATTCCCCTCCATTTTCAACCATCTCTCCTCTTGAGTGCACCAAACACCCAAAGTGGAGCAGAACTCAAGAGGAAATGTCAAATTGAGAATTTATTCAGAGCAAAACTATGTCTCGTATTTTTTCTTTTATTGTCATTATGCTCGCATGCACACACACACACACACACATTCGCATGCACGCACGCACACACATTTTCGCACGCACACACACTCCATTCCTTTTTTATTTTCCACTTTCAATATTATCAGGCATTTTCAATGCCGTGTGCGGGCATATAGTCTTGAACAACATCACCGAAATACGGGGGAAGAACAAAAAAAAAAAAAAAATCAATAGTTTTCCACTCCACTTTGTTCTCAGAGTGCGGTTGGATGCTGAATGGTAAATGTTGCACTCCGCCAAACAGATCGACTCGAGCATTAATTTCCCAACTTCCTTTTGTCTGTTCTTTGCCATGCTCGCTGTATAAAGCAGCGTGACATCTGTATTTTTAAAAAAAAATTTTGCTGTTGTTGCCATGGTGACTTAAAGCTCAACTGGTGGCAACTTTGACATGGAGATAAATATTTATTCTTGATGTTTGGGGTGTTTTTTTTTTTTTTTAATAAACCAGATACATCTAAACTTAAAGCCCATCTTGCTGTCACCTGAGTGGGAAAAGACAATGCAAAACAAAGAGAAAGCTGTTGAATCGAGTGCCTGGAGGACACGGTATCTCTTTTATTTTGAAAAGAGTGTGTCGTTCATTACAAAGGTTTAAAATCAAACTTTGTATCCGTGACAAGAAAGAGCACTTGACCTTGCAGCAGTTTGGATCCCCGGACCGATGACACAAGTTACAAGCCATCAGTGTTCTCGAACCTGCAAACGAGCCTTCGTTGCAGTCATGTGTTGAAGCCGGAATGCATTAAACCTTGAGCTAATCCTGCATATGCCAGCAGTCACTGAAGGCTACAAAAAATAGACTGCACACTGCCAATTTGGATTCTACTTTTTACTATGTTCACCCCCTTTTGGGCACAGGTGACCCATTCTTCTTCTTACTTACTGAAAGCACATTTCTTCCAAACCTTTCCAGCACTCCTTCCTCTTCTTTTACTTCATTTAAAGCAAAAGCCAAGCCGCCTTTGAGTTAAACAGCACCCAACAACTTCCTCTGGCCGCACGGAAGCCCCTGCCAGAAATCCCCCCCCCAATAAAACAAACGGAAGTTCGGCTGTATAAGACAGACTGAACCTGCCACCAGCCCTTTAAACGGAAGCTTCCCGGGGTGCCACACAGCAGCTGAGACAATGCAATGCGTTACCACCAGTGATCAGAGGGCGCCCCCGGAGTCCTGGCTGAGCTGTCGCCGCTGTGATTGATGAAGTCACTCTGACCCTCGGCGGGTTCCCTTTCCTCAAAGCAGTGCTTCCCCCCTCGCTGCTGGCAACTTCCTCACTGCCTTTTTTCCATGTGTCTTTCGGCCACGTTCTTCCACTCCCCCGCTCTCTTTGCTTGGACTTTGGGGGTGATTTTATTTATTTATTTTGTTCCCCCTGTGTCACTTCTTCTCTCCCTCTCACTCAGGCTGGGAGGGGTGCTGCCTCCCCGGGCAGCCTTTCCCCTCGCTCGCGCCTCGACGGGTCACTCCGCCACGTGATCGCGCCGAACGTCTTTTGACTCGTCCGACGTCCGTCTTAAAAACCCGCTACCACGTGCCCACCAATACTGACCGAGGACCCTCGGGATGAAAGAGTGGGAACTATTCACACAGAGACGGCTTGAAGTAGCCAGTAGCCTTTGACTACTTTTGGCTTGGTCGAGAAACCCAAGTTTGGGACTTGGGAGTCGGTACTTGACTGACTCTAGATCTGTCCTCTGGTTGTCCTGAGATTACCCCCCCACCCCCACCCCACCACACCTGTACCCTGCAGTTGCATCCGAAATGAAGGTATTAACAGTGAAAAACAATACTTTCTATGTTCTGAGTTGGGGAGTCTGTTCTTTGGCACTTCCCACTGCTGCAGGTTTGATATTGAAGTCAACAAACTGAACTTATTGTTGTGTCACTGCCATCAGGGACGACTGCTCCAATGGAGGGGTGTACAATGGTAACACAGGCAACGCCTTTCAAAGTAACACTTAGACAGTCCAGTCTATGCAGTCCATTTCGACTGAGCGTTGCGGGAGAGCAATGCAGCTGACTGGAGGTGATATCGAGCGAAGGCAGGGTGCACACCTGTGACAGGACGCCCGTCTATCGAAGGGCAAACACCCACGAGCAACTGCCCTCGTCTGCATGTTTTTTTGACACAGGGAGATAATGGCAGTACAGAGAAAAGCCCACTTAGGTTCAACACTCAGGACTTAGATGGGCCAAAGTGTCAGCCGGGGACTGTGCTGCAAAAGCTGGCCTACAAGAAAGAAGCAAAACATTCCTAAATCCAGTCAATTTATCTTGTATTAAGCAAAAAAAATCTTTTTTTTACTTGAAGAATTCTTAAAATAAGCACAAAGTTCTTAGCTCAGACAGACTAAAATGGATCTTAAAACGAGGTAGAAAATCTATATTCAAGTATGTAGAATCTCCAATTGACCTTATTTGTGTTTTTTGGACTGTGAGAGGAAGCCAGGAAGAACGCATGCATGCACAGGGAGAACATGCAAACTACACACAGAAAGGCCCCCACCTGGGTGCGAACCCAGGACCTTCTTGAGACCCTGTGAGACAAGAGCGCAAACCACCATGCCATCATGCCCATTTCCTGTTTCTTTGCATTCTTAAATTGTGAAGTTGTACAAATGGTCTTGCTCTTAAAATAAGGCAATAAATCTTGTTTTTGCATTGGATTTTCTTGTGAAACATTTCTATACCCTGTTTTTGGTCTATTCCAGCTCAAAAGTAGCTGGAATATCTTATCAAGATAAAGTGAGCCATGCTTTCTTATAATCAGATTATTTTTCTCATGCAAAACACGCTTGTCAAGATTAATTGTCTTTTTGGACAAAAAAATAAGTATCATTTCCTTGATACAGACATTTTTTTTTATTTTCTTGAAATCCGTTTTTTGCAGTGTGAGAATTTGCAGACACACTCCTTTTGAGTCCCGATGCCCCCCTGCCCTGTTTAAAAGACGTTCATCCACCTGGCATTCTTCACGATATCATAACACCATTATTCAGATCAAACCACCTTATTGAGCCTTTTCTTAGCTTCCCAAGTCAGGAATCCTTTGCTTTAATCGACACCAAATTACAAAGTTGAGTAGTGGTATCCTGTGGTGTTGGTAAAAAAACAAACAAAAAAACCCCCCCAAATGCTAGACACTATTCAGTTTTGTTGAAATTTTACAACTGAACGTTGTGCCAACTTGAGTCAGACATGGTTGAGCTCTTTCAAGTCACAGTCAACAAATAATTCATTGTCCATGTAGATTAAACTGAAGGTACCGTATTTTACGCACTATAAGGCGCACCAAAAAACCTCCAATTTTCTCAAAAGCTGACAGTGCGGTTTATAATCCGGTGTGCTTTATATATGGACCAATATTGAGCCACAACAGGTCTCACAACTACGGTAGGCAGCCGCCGACTTCAAGCGTGTGGTTCATGCTGAGATATATGACTGCGCGAGGCGGTAGCGACAAGCAGCGCCAGCGTGAGCGCGGTGGCGGCGGCGACGACGGAGAGCTGGTAGCTCGCCCGTGACCAGCCGGGGGGTGAGCAGTTTAAACTCAAGGGGATCATTCACACAGTCGAACACGGGGATAGAGCAGCAGTGAGAGAATTTAACATTCACGAATCAATGGTGCAGAAGTGGAGGAAGCAACAAGATGACCTGCGCCAAGTAAAGAAGACTGTTAATTTATTTTGGGAGTGAACGGAGTTGTCAGAACGCTGTTTTGTAATCTATTAATAAAGTTTGACTGACCTATCCGACTGTTTTGTTGACATTCCCTTTAGTGCACCCCTTTCTAATGGATGCATAAAGTAACCCCAGCCTCTACTGTAGCGTCTATCCTATGCGCCTTATAATCCAGTGCGCCTTATAGTGCAGAAAATACAGTATATGAAAGGGTTCTTTTGTCCTCTGAGGCCTTGGTTAACATGGCTTTGAGGCGCTTTGTTACCGATTTAAGGAGTGTGGGGAAAAAAAAGGTTAATGTAAGTACAGTGAACCCTCAGTATAATGCAGTTCACCTTTCACAGATTTTGTTTTGTGCAGTTTTGATTGGCTGAGGGACTATTGGCCAATGCCAATCGACCTCTGTGCCTCCTGTCTATCCAGTACAGAACGCGCAACATGCTAAAGGAAGCTAGAAGCTCCGTGGCTGTAGGTCGCTGTTACAGAACACACGATTGTTTAATAATTATTGCAAAAAACTGAGATGACGACATTGCAGTTTTCGCCTGATGTGGGTTCTTTTCGGGAACATGCCTCCACAATATACGAGGGCTCACTGTAAACAGCCGTTGCTGTGCTGTCACTTAGGTGGACCTTCCTTATTGCGCACACGACTCCATACTCTGAGTCAGAAGGCGAGCCGGTTTCAGACTACGGCGCGTCTGTAATATGGATTGGTGAGGAAAAAAGGGGGGTTTCTCTCAGTGGAGCTTGAGTGGGTGCGATCCTCTTAAAGTTAATGGCTCCATTGTCATGTCATTGTGTTAATCCTCTCTGGGAATAGATTTTTCGACTCAAGTGCCCCTGCCGGAGCCTCGTCACTCAATGCCAGCGAGAGGGCACGAGAGCGCTGGAGACTGCACGGCTCTGAGCTGGGTGATGATACAGCCGCGCGCGCCTTTGCCTTAGGTTATTAACGTAGTCGTGCTTTGGGGGGGGGGGCAACAACTCATAATTCATGGGTTTCTGTCAGACTTTGTGCACCACACGCTGCGGATTGATGCGACAACATCAAAAGTTCGCGCTTTATCGGAAAAGTCGCAGAGACTCCTGAAGTTCCTATGGACGCACTTGTGATGGATGCATCATCATCACAGCCTTCATCTGGCCGGTGTTGCTTCCCCGGCAAGAGTTTCATTTTGGCGACTTGTTAAACATCCTTCAACCTGTTCATCGAGGAAACTTTGGCAGGAACAAGACAAGTTGTCCTAGATTTTTTTTTGTTTGTTTTTTTTTTTTAATTTCTTCCTTAAAAATAACCATATTTCCAAAGTCTGCTAATTACAACTTTTTTTTTGGGGTTGTTGTTGCTTCAATTTAGACAAAGAACAAAACAACATCCTTTTTTCTTTTTTTTTTTAACTTAATCATCTTTTCATTAGTGGCCAGGATCTCAGCCTTCTGAAGAGAGGTGAAGGAAAGCTGAGCAGCTCAATTGGACATGTCTGCACCTGTTCTCCCAACTTGTTATTCAAAACGAGCCGTTGCAAGCTCTCGCACAACTTTGATTCAAACCAATGATTATTTTTCCCTAACGTGAGACGGGCACTTTGTCCATTTTCAACCATCTTATCAGTGAGATCTGCCCGTTCAATATCTTTAACCTCATTTGCTAACAATAAAAGTACAAGCAACAGATGAGCTGGACAGACACACACACACACACACACACACACACACACACACACACACACACACACACACACACACACACACACAAAC